>OZ023171.1:484674-707619 GCA_963678695.2 Diplodus puntazzo
TTTGATGCTCACGGCATCGATTGTCTATGCGGATCGAAAGGGCAATTAATTCGTCCAAATCCTTGGACACAGGGTGTGAAACTAACTCATCCTTAAGTAGTTCACTCAAACCATTGACAAATACTGCCTGCAGGGATGCCCCGTTCCACTCACTCTCAGCTGCCAAGGTGTGGAATTCAATAGCATATTCTGTTGGTCCAGGATCGCTGCCTGCGTGGCCACGGCATGGCGAACCAGCTCTAAGTCCGCTGAGTCCATACTGGCCGGATCGTTCTGTCAGGGTCTCTGGGGCCAGGGACTCAAACGCAGACTAGAGTTTAGTTGGTAACATGTGTAGTTTATTTAATGCACAACAATAGTGATGACTTGGCTGGTATCCTTCGTGGCGCCGGGAGTGGTGGTGTGACTCAGACTCAGGCTCTGGTTCCGGGTTTGTAGTTGGCGGTGCTGGCAGGTGACTGGTTCAGGCTCGGTTCTGGTGGTCTGTGATGAAGCAGAGAAAAGGTAAGAAGAGGATTCGAAAAAACACAAGAACTAGTTCAGGTGCGGCTGGCGTCTCTCACAGTTACTGATACAACGATCCGGCGGGGTCTGGAAGGTTGGTCTGGGTATACATAGGTGCGCTGATTAGGTGATGAGCTGCAGGTGTGCTGACCGGAGCTCCAGTGGCCATGCCCACCAGCGGCTTCCAGAGGGAGAGAGAGGAAGAGCAAAACACAGAGACATACACCAACTAAACACACCAAACACACAACGGAAGACAAAAACGTCACAAACATACACACACTGGGCAGGAGGTTCTGATCATGGCCTGCGGGTCGTGACATATGTATATGTATATATATATGTATGTATATATATGTATATATGTATATATATATATGTATATATATGTGTGTGTATATGTATATATATGTGTATATGTATATATATGTATATGTATGTATATATGTATATATATATATGTGTGTGTATATATATGTATATATATGTGTATATATATATATACATATGTATATATATATGTATAGGAATGTTGATTAATCGTAATTAGGGATGTAACGGTTACCGGTGTCACGGTAAACCATGGTAAAATTCCCGACGGTGAAGGTTACCGTTTAAGTTTTAGTTACCATGGTAACCGCCGCGGTCGGTAACCACGGTGTGGAAAACTTGCGGCGCATGCGCAGCGTGCGACGTGCGATTGTTATGTAGTGAAGAAGACATGGCGGAGGGAGGACGTGATAGTAGCGGCCCTCACAGCATTTTTCCGCCTTCAAAGAGAACCAAATCTGCAGTCTGGGTGTATTCTGGTTATTATAAGAATGCTCAGGGACAGCTGGTCGAGGATGGCAGCCCTGTCTGCGGGAGCTGCAAGAAGAAAGTTGTTGTGAGGGGCGGCAACACATCCAATTTACTTACTTTCACTTTACGACCATCACCATCAACTGTTCAGCGAATGCAAGGTAAGATAACTTGAAGCTCAGGTGCATAATGTATGTGCATGTCGAGTTTTCTCTGTGGAACTTGTCACCAATGATAAATTGACCAGAAAGTGGTATAACGGAACGAAGTTGATCTGTGATTTGGCTCATAATCTGCACCGCTTATTATAGTAGATTTCACTTTTTAAAGTCGACCTAATTCCTCAAATATTGATGCAGAGCTGCAGTGAGAATGATCTGAGACAAACACGTACTGGATGGACTGAGTTAGTGAATGCAAACTGACTGAGATGACTGACTTTCATCTCAGCTCCGTTCATCTGAGCAGCGTCTACCTGTGGCTCAGCAGTCATCTGACCAATCAGATCGACCGAGTCCACTGACAACAGACAAGCAGGCAGACAGAGAGACAGACAGACATATATATACATGTGTATATATATATATATATATATATATATATATATTATATATATATATATATATATATATATATATATATATATAAAGTAATATCAGAAATATATAATACTTGTGGATTATTTGTAGAATAGACTATATATAAAGAATAATATAAAATGGGGAATATAAGAAGTGTCTAGATAGAGATAAGAGCCAAAATAGAGTATTCATAATTAATTTGACAATAATCCTTTTTGTTTTGATCTTAAAAATTATCCAACCTGTTTCTCAATTGTCAGTTTTGTGATCTGTTGGTTGCGCCCTTAGTATTAAGTAACAATGACAGTAATAATTAATAATGACATTTTCATTCATTTTTTTCACAGGGAGGGTCTGCTGGCCAATCGAGTGCTGCTGCCACTCCATCTCATTCTACCTCTGTAACGCAGACATTTAAGGACACGTTTCAAAAACAGGCTGCCTCATCACAAAAAACCAATGACCTATTTTGCACAGTTTTGATACATTCTTTTATAATGATTTAATGTTGATTTTTTCAGTGTTTTGTTAAGGTTTTGGATTTGGACTATTTTAATATTTAATAAATATATTCAAATATAAATCTTGATGAAATTATTTCAATTTATCAGTGTATACCGCGGTATACCGATAACCGTGATAATTTTGGTCACTATTACCGCGGTGTGAAATTTTCATACCGTTACATCCCTAATCGTAATTAATCCACAGCTACCCTGTGATTAATCAGATTAAAAATTTTAATCGTTTGACAGCCCTAATATATAGACACACATACGTGTATATATATATATATATATATATATATATATATATATATATATATATATATATGTATATATATATATATGTATATATATATATATACATATATATATATGTATATATATATATACACATACATACACATATATATGTACATATTGCCTTCTATTTATGATTTGTGCTGAGTGTTTTATTTGCTGACCCACTGCTGCTGTAACAAAATAATTTCCTAGTCTGGGATCATTAAAGTAATTCTATCTATCTATCTATATAGGTACATATAGGTTTCAAATATATGCGACATACATAAAATTGGCTGGTTTCATATATTATGTGTACATATACATGTATGTACATATACATATACATATACATATACATATAGGTACATATAGGTACCTATATGTACATATACACATATGTACCTATATGTTTTTTCTACATCTGCACCAGTGATGTGCACAAGGGGGGGGTGGCCCAATTGTTGAAAAACGCGCGCTAAAGTGCCCTCCTGGGAGCCAAAATGTGCACTAAAGTGCCCACTTGGGAGCCAAAAAAGCGTGCCAAAGTGCCCTCTTGGTTGGCAAAACACATTAAACTGCCCCCTTGGCTGGTTAAAACATGATAAACTGTCCTCTTGGGAGCCAAAACACGCGCTGAAGTGCCCTCTTGGGAGGCAAAACGCGCGCTAAAGTGCTCTCTTGGGAGCCAAAACGTGCCCTATTTTTTCACCCCTGCCCTTCAAAAAGTCTGTGCACACCACTGATCTGCACCCATATATGTACTCATATGTTCACTTGTATATGTACCTTTATGTACCTATATATGCACCTATATGTTCACCTATAGTGCCTATATATGCACCTATATGTTCACCTATATGTACCTGTATGTGTTGTACAAGTTTCTTTACATGTAAATCCATATAAAAAAAAAGATTTTAAAATTATTAAAATCTATTGCTATATAGCCTACATAAACAAATAAAAACCCAAAATGTAGAACTTTAAATAATTTATTCACATTAAAACAATCAAACAAAACAGGAACAAGAGCAAAAATAATTAATTAAAAATCAAAAAATGAATAGAAAAAACAAAAAAATATTTTTCTCTCTTTGCTCTTCGACACATCCATTAATGGATCCATTAATGGATGTGTCGATCTGCTCTCGCGTGGCTGCCGGCCACTTATTCAGTGTAGCATCTGCAGAGAAGACAAAAATAATGAGAGGACAGTATAATAATAATAATAATAATAATAATAATAATAATAATAATAATAATATAGCGCTTCATCAGGAACCCAAAGTGCTTACAGTAGAGAGAGAGAGAGAGACTTTGACTTTAAACTCAACTTTCATTTACTACACCTCCTTATTGCACATACTTCCTGTCAACAAAGCACATGAAATCACCATAAATAATACAATTGCTTTACAAACCTACACACACGCACTCACACACGCCTACAAGTTAAGAACCAAAAAAAGAGAGAGTGAGAGAGAGAATTTCAAAAGTATAGTTAAGCTATTGTATAAGAAAACCAACAATTGGTGCAGTCAATTACCTTTTTCTTTGAAGCTTTCTCAGTCTTCCTCTGCTCACTGTACTTTGAGTTTGGAATGTGAGGACGTTTTGTTTCAAGTGTGTTGTCGGTCATCTCTATCTCGCATAGCTTCATTTGGAGAGTCTTTTGACAGTGATACCGAATTTGTCTTCAAAATAAGAACTTTACATTGCACCCCATTGGAGTTTAGAACTGGGTTCTTAGGGGGGCTTTTAATTTGAAAGTAGCGACCGTTCGTAGCTTTTCGCTACAACAAAAAGCGGACAACTAAACAGCTGCAGAGACCGAGGGGACGCTAGCATTTCCTGGATCTCAGCAGCTGTCCAGTTGCTCATCTTGACGTCCGCGGATGAAGTCATGGACTGACTGCTGTGATCAGCTGTTTCCTGGTTTTAAAACTCCCCGGCTGTGGGTCGCACAACAGTGCAGGTCATCGGCACTTCTGCCCATTTCATGCAATTGCCACTGCATTGATGTCTCGGATTTAGATAGCAAAAAGGACCAAAACAGACCTCCAATTTACCGCCTTCTGTCTAAATCCACGGACCTAGCCTCAATGAGGGCCAGATTGGCGGCTTGCTGCCCAGTATAAAAACGGCTATTATGTGCCCCTCTATCCCCACCCTCTGTCCATTCCAGCAGGGCATATCTGATCTCCGAGGGTGTTAGCGCCATTTCCGCTCCCAGCTGCTTCTGCTAGTTCTGCACATGAGTGTGACGTCATCAATTATGCGACGCTTGACTATTGTGACATGATGTCACTTGCCTCTAAAAATGTTAGGAATAAACAAAAAAGGAAAAAAAGTTTCAGGGGAATAGTGGGCATTCAGTGTTTATATTATTCTATGACGACAATTTTCAATAAGTAATATTTAACAACAAACTGATGTAGAGGGGGCAGTAACTTAGTTAATAATGACTGCTTTCCACATAACATGCTATTGTCACACATCAACATGTATTTATTCAAATGTGATGCCAATTTCACGTGTTCACATGCAATTAAGTTATTGCGTGAATTTATTTTATTTTTTTTTCCTGTAAGAGACTTTGGACAAATATGCAGTTACTTGAGAATAAAAATATGAGCTAGGCATCATGTATGACAGCTGCAAAAGTGAGATATGAGCTATACAATAGGTATGACAAACAGAACCTGCCACTGGGTATATGAGCTATATAGGAGACATACCTTGTATGTACATATAGGGCTTATATGTGGATATGAAGAAGTGATACAGGAGACCTATATGCCCTGTATATGCACATATATGCACCTGAATTTGGCCTATATACGGCCTACATGTGGCATATATGTGGCATATATACGCATATATGCCATATATCGAGGGCTTGGAGCTAGAGCTCCTTCTGGCTCCAAACATTATTCACACTTTTGTGTTAGGTCTATATTGTTTTGTTGCTTTTATCAATACAGTTTGATCACCATTGGATAGAGCTCATCAAGACCTTTATTCTGATATAAAGAACTCATATTCACCCAAAATGCCACTTACGCCCCTCTGGCTCCAAGCCCTCGATATATGCGGCATATATATTGTCATGTATGCGCAGATAAGATGCATATAGGTTTCATATATGCGCATGTATCCTCATATAGGTTCTTTTTGCATGGGATTGTATGTACATATAGGGCTTATATGTGGATATAAAGAAGGGATATAGGAGACCTATATGCCCTGTATATGCACATATATGCACCTGAATTTGGCCTATATGCGGCCTACATGCGGCATATATGTGACATACATACGAATATATGCTATATATATGCCGCATAAATATTATCATATATGCGCATATATGCTGTATATATGCGGCATATATGCTGTATATATGCGGCATATATGCACATATAAGCTGCATATAGGTTTCATATATGCGCAAATCCTCATATAGCTTCTTTCCATGTGGGAATAGCCAGAGTCTTCACATCCTTTGCAATGAAGTAGGATTTCAATTCCAGTTTTTTCAGCAGTCTTCTCTCTTGCTGCCTGCTCCCTTTCTCAAGTAAAGCATCTTTCCCTGTTTTAGAAAACAACCACATGTGAGCGCTGTGTCTAGAAATTGGGTGGTTGAGCAAAAGAGTGGCAGAGCATAATAAGTGAATAGTTGAGTGAGCAAGCAGCAGAAAAGAGACAGTGAATGCGAGCGGAGCAGAGGAACTAAGTTTCAGTTTGTATGTTGTCAGACAGTCAGTAATGTAGTACAGTACAGGTCACAGTGTGTCAGTTGATAAATGCAGCAGCTCATTAACAGTTAAGACCAGTTTCCCCTGTTGTTTTCTAAATGCTGGAGAAGTAAAAGCAGCTACCCCTAAGCTGCTGGTAACAACCCCACCTACATTTAAGGGTACTGTACGCAGTTGAAATGCAAAGCAGATCTTACAATACAGTTACAGAGGTAAGTAGAGTTACCAGAGGGTTCAAGGATACTATACAGACAGTGGTCACCAAAATACTTCTTACTTCCTACTTTTATGGCCTTGGGCCTTAATACATCAATGATGTAAATACAGGAAAATTAATGGGTTAGCTTGCTCACTTTAATTACATGTACCGGTGTATACTATAAACACTGATCTGACTCATTAGAGCTGCTGGGTCTGAACCTAGGATTAGATCAAAAGGTGTAAGCTGCTGACCGGTCAATTTACAAGAACAAATAGTAGCCGTTTTTAGACAGAGCACGAAGCCGCCAATTTGCCCGTCCTTTGGGCGGCTCAGTCCACGGTTTTAGACAGAGGCCAGCAAATTGGGGGTCTGTTTTGGTCCGTCGATTTTCCGCCTCGGAGGATACACTTATTTCCGCCTCGACTGCTATCTAAAAATGAGGTGGAAATGCGCCGGCCTCTGCGTGAGGTGGGCGGAGGTGTCAATGAACTGCACTGATGTGCGACCCACAGCCAGGGAGTTTTAAAACCAAGAAACATCTTATCACAGCAGTCGGTCCATCATTTCATCCGCGGACATTAAGATGAACAACTGGACAGCCGCTGAGATCCAGGAGATGCTAGCGTCTCCTCAGTCTCTGTAGCTGTTTGGTTGTGTTAGCTTGTTGTTGTGTCGGCAAGCTAAGAACGGTTGCTACTTTCAAATTAAAAGCCCCCCGCTAAGAACCCAGTTCTAAACTCCAATGGGGTGCAATGTAAAGCTCTTATTTTGAAGACAAATTTTATGTCACTGTTCGCAGCCCAACCTCGAGCTTCACGTCACGTCACATGTTTACGCCTACCTCAGAGGCGATTTTTGGAAAAGGAGGAATATTATGCCTCGGTTTTGGAAAGACAGGCCGGCACATTGCTGCCCTTACCTTAAAGCAAATGTGCCGCCTTTTCTATCTAAAAAGGGCTAATGTTTACAGGATTCCAGTTTCAACAACAGTACTACAGCCAAATTACAAGCAATAACAATCATATAATGATAGTCTGCAGATCAGTCAGATAATTTGGGTTTCATGATGAATATCACTGAGGTACAATAAAAATTCCCACCACAACCAGATTGCCACTCTAGGTGTAAAATCAAAGCTTCTGACATAATCAACACAATAAAGATTACAAAAAATAAAATTAACAGTTGCATGTTAATAGTGTTATTTCAAACAAAACCGGCCCTTCTCCACCGGCTGTTAATTGTGCCAGTCCTGGGTAGACCTCGTGACTTGTTCTGATTTTCAAAAGCAACAGGGATTACATATGTATGTATTTAAGCCTATCTATAAAGCAAGCATTGATAAGCAAGCAATCACAATCACATTACAAAATGTTGATAATAAAGTATAATAATAAAGGTATGCGTGTACAAGTGTTACAAGTGTAGTTTAAGTGTCATGAAATAGCTTTTGTTGTGAATTGGCGCTCTATAAATAAAAAATATAAAATATAAAATAAATATAAATATAAAATAGACATGACTGTGACTTGAACCAACCAAGTGCACCTATGCTGACTGTACCTTGTGACGCTGAATTTGTTTTCAGGGTGATAAAGAAGCAGCACTTGGTCTACCGTTTTCCCCTCTCTGTGACCGCAAATCCACCATGGTGGCCCAGTCCCAGATCGGTAAGATACATAAATACAACTGACACTGCTCAGGATGAAATTCACCAGGATTTCACTTTAGTACATATTCACCATCATGTCAGATGAATGTGTATTCAGTAGGGCTGTAACGATACACCAAACTCACGATTCGGTTTGTATCACGATTTTTGACCCACGGTTCGATACAAACCTCAACTTTTTTTTTTGTTTTAAATTAAACATCTCATTTATGTAACATTTCAGTAACTTCTGTATATGATACTCGTCTGATAGTATCAGAGGCGAAGTACTGGCAAACTGAACCAGTGTGAATGGATGAGCCAGCTGCGCCTATTGAGGGCGTGTCTATCCGATGGTCTGTTAACTGCACAGGTCCCTCACTCAACTTAATAAAGAGAAATGTCCCACAGAGACTTCCGGTCTGTGCGGAGCCATGTGAAGACGTGTTTGAGCCTGGCTCTTCGGTAAACTGCTACAATTCCAAGAACCACGCTTCAATTTCAGTGCACAATTGACCTGGACTGGGGCCATTTCAGTTTATGTTCAACTGAGAAGGTATATAGCCTTTTATCACAATTACTTCCAACATGCCTAAAAGTCAAAGCGCCAGGAACGTCGAGCCCCAAGAAGCTAACGACAGCGCTAATGCTAGCGCGCAACAAACAATACTAGCAGCTATCAGTAAACTCCGAGAGGAAGTTATGGAAAAAATTGCAAGTACTGCGGCTGCCCACTCGGTCCAACTTCGCGGACTACAGGACGCTGTGGAAAAGATGAACACTAAAGTGGAGGCTACGGCGGGCCAGGTAACAGAGTTGGAATCAGCGGTGAGTGGCCACTCCGATGCTATTAGCACCCTGGAGGCAGAGATGCTAGCAGTAAAGAGAGAGGTGTCTACTCTAAAGGAGTGGTGTGAGGACCTGGAGGCGAGGTCCCGCCGCTGCAATGTCCGAATCATGGGAGTGAAAGAGGGATGGGAAAATGGCGAAAGATTGTCCGACTTTGTTGCACGTCTGCTGAAAGAGACAATGGCCCTCGATAAACCACTGCTCTTGGACTGAGTGCACCGGGGTCTCCGCAGCAAACCCACGGATGTGAATGCGCCGCCTCGGGCGATAATTGTTCGATGTCATTATTTCGGGGAATAAGAAGCTATTCTTCGCAAGGCAACGGAGCGCCGTCCGATTACAACAGTGGCAGGTGACAAGATCTCGGTCCTCCCGGATTATACGCAGGCGGTGCAGCTTTCACTGAAATAAGGGCGCTGCTACGAAACTACGAGAACATCTGTTATGGTTTTCTGTACCCGGCCATACTGAGGATTACTACCCCGAACGGGAAGGAGGCTCGCTTCAAGGACCCGGGACAGGCTAAAGACTTCATAGTGAAAAATCTGCCACCAAATAGGGACTAGACATAAAAGATATGATGGCACGACCGACCCGAATGGCGATTGGTCTGGCAAAATCATCTGCAATTGGCTTTTAAGGTAAAAACAAAAACGTGCACGTAGCCTACTGTTCAATATGACTGTGCAGGTATGTTGAAATTTACTCTTAGAGAATAAGTGCACTGCTAAACCTATGGGGTGAGAGGCACTCTCTTCTGTCCTTCTCTCACTTACAGTTTTGGGTCAAATTATGAACAAATCAAACTGCATTAATAATCTTAACTTATGGGTAATATGTCCGTTTGAGCTAGGCTTTTATGGTAAGCTCATTCACTGTAAGTTTTAAAACAGTTGAGCCAGATTTGGACCTGGACTAGGATTAACCATGGTCTCTTTTTTGTTTTGGTTTTGTTTTCTATCTGAGGCCACTGTTTATGCCAGAGGAGGTTTTGAACGTGTTATTTGAGGTTATAATGTTCGATGATTGTATTGCACACCTTTTTATGTTTGTTTGTCTTTTTATCTTTTGCTTTCTCTGTACTTTCTCTTCACTGGGTCAGGGATACAATGTAGGGTTTTATACGTTTCTCAAGTATGTGTCGCAGGATGGTTGTTGTATGGGGGTCTGGGTCACAGCGGATCAAGGGACATACTGGAGGGCAGAAATTTGGGCTCATCGGCAACACCAGACAGATCTTGCTCACTATGGCTGAGAGTGGTAACAAGGTATCTGGAGTTGGGGTTAGAGTGGTGAGTTGGAATGTTCGAGGGCTCAACCATCCAATAAAACGTAATAAAGCGTTCCTTCATTTGAGTAAATTAAAGGGCGACATAGTGTACTTTCAGGAAACACACTTATTAAAACAGGATCAGAACAAAATTAGAAGAGCAGGTTTCACACAAATTTATCACTCATCAAAACAGTTCTCTTTTTTTCCCCACCACATCAATCGTATTCCAGAATTGATTACTTTTTGTTAGACTGTAGACTTCTCCCCTTTTTTAATTTCGACAGACTACGAGACGATAGTAATATCAGACCACAGTCCTGTAATCTTAAATCTCAGACTCCCGGACATGGCTCCTCCCAGGCCACTATGGCGGCTCAACTCAAGACTTTTGGCAGATGAGGAATTTGTACAGTTCATCAACACACAAATTGATTTTTTTTCTTAAAACAAACAGCTAAATGTTTCCCACAAAATGGTGTAGCTTATATCATAGCTTATATATAAGCTACACCATTTTGTGGGAAACATTTAAGGGGGCAAATAATTTCCTATAGTGCGAGTCGCTCGAATAAAAAAATGAAGCGGTTGTTAGATATAAGTGACAGACTGAAATCAATTGATCAGTGTAAATCAGCCTCACCATCTGCCGATCTCTTGAAGGAAAGATCATTACTTCAAGCTGAATATGACCTCCTGATGAATGAAAGGGCCATAGACATGTATTTGAAATCACGACAGCAATACTTTGAACATGGGGAAAGGGCCAGTAAGATGTTAAGTCATCAGCTAAAACAAATGGCTACAGCAAATTACATATCGGCAGTTAAAGATAAAGACGGTATTATGGTCACAGATCAACTGGGAATTAATGATCAATTTAAGGCATTTTATAAGGAGTTATACACCTCTCAACAGTATGAAGAAGGGCCAGTAGAGGATTTCTTTAGGAGGATCAGGGTTCCTAGGTTAGAGGATGCAGACAGAGATGGCATAGAGGGTGGAGTACAGCTAATGGAAATAGAACAGGCAGTCAGGAAAATGAAGGCTGGGAAATCCCCAGGGCCGGATGGATTTCCAATAGAATTCTACCGAACTTTCTCGCTGAAACTCATCCCTTTCTTATGTAAAGTGTATGATGAAGCCTTCAGGGTCAAATCTCTTCCTCCAACGATGACACAGGCTACCATCTCAGTGCTTCTCAAGAGGGATAAAGACCCACTGCAATGCGAATCCTATCGTCCGGTGAGCCTGCTCTGCTGTGACTATAAAATACTAACTAGAGTATTATCAGACAGATTGGAGAGGGTGCTAGACAAAATCATTCATGCTGATCAAACAGGGTTTATGAGGGGTAGACAGCTATATAGTAATCTTCGCCGGGTATATAATGTAATGTATCTTCCAGGTAGTAATAATGTCCCTGAGGCTATTATTGCATTGGACGCCCATAAAGCATTCGACAGAATTGAGCATAAATATTTTCTTTCGGCCCTGAAAAATTTTGGATTTGGACCTTCATTCCGTTCTTGGGTGAATCTGTTGTACACCAGCCCACAAGCTGCAGTCAGGACAAACAATAATATGTCAAAATATTTCTTATTTAGAGGGACTAGACAGGGGTGTCCTCTGTCCCCTCTGCTCTTCAATGTTGCCATTGAGCCCTTGGCGGTTTCACTGAGATCTGACAGCACATTAACAGGAATTAGCAGAGGAGGACACATACATAAACTTTCATTGTATGCAGACGACTTCCTTCTTTTTTTGTCTGACCCCAGAAACATCCCAAACACTCTGAAAACCATCACTGATTTCGGGCTAATTTCAGGTTATAAAATAAATATGGCAAAAAGCTTAATCTTTCCAGTCAATGATAAAGCTAGTCAAATGCAATTGGAGACTTATCAATTTAACTTAGGTAAAGACAAATTTACCTATTTGGGAGTGTCGGTGACCAAACATTATAGGGACCTGTTTAAACACAATTTCGAACCAGCTCTAATACAGGCAAAAAAAGACATGGAACGATGGTCAACACTTCCTCTGTCAATGGATGGACGCAGAACTGGATAGGGCTACTTCAATGTTTATTTGGAACAAGAAAATACCACGTATCAGAAAGAAGTGCTTGGAAAGACGGAAGGAGGAAGGAGGGTTGGCCATGCCAAATTACAGTGGGTATGGAAAGTATTCAGACCCCTTTAAATTTTTCACTCTTTGTTTCATTGCAGCCATTTGCTAAAATCATAAAAGTTCATTTTATTTCTCATTAATGTACACTCAGCACCCCACCTTGACAGAAAAAAACAGAAATGTAGAAATTTTTGCAAATTTATTAAAAAAGAAAAACTGAAATATCACATGGTCAGAAGTTTTCAGACTCTTCGCTGTGACACTCATATTTAACTCACATGCTGTCCATTTCTTCTGATCCTCCTTGAGATGGTTCTGCTCCTTCATTGGAGTCCAGCTGTGTTTAATTAAACTGATTGGACTTGATTAGGAAAGGCACACACCTGTCTATATAAGACCTTACAGCTCACAGTGCATGTCAGAGCAAATGAGAATCATGAGGTCGAAGAAACTGCCCAAGGAGCTCAGAGACAGAATTGTGGCAAGGCACAGATCTGGCCAAGGTTACAAAAGAATTTCTGCAGCACTCAAGGTTCCTAAGAGCACAGTGGCCTCCATAATCCTTAAATGGAAGAAGTTTGGGACGACCAGAACTCTTCCTAGACCTGGCCGTCCAGCCAAACTGAGCAATCGTGGGAGAAGAGCCTTGGTGAGAGAGGTAAAGAAGAACCCAAAGATCACTGTGGCTGAGTTCCAGAGATACAGTAGGGAGATGGGAGAAAGTTCCACAAAGTCAACTATCACTGCAGCCCTCCACCAGTCGGGGCTAAGAGGCAGAGTGGCCCGACGGAAGCCTCTCCTCAGTGCAAGACATATGAAAGCCTGCATAGAGTTTGCCAAAAAACACATGACGGACTCCCAGACTATGAGAAATAAGATTCTCTGGTCTGATGAGATCAGGATTGAACTTTCTGGCGTTAATTCTAAGCAGTATGTGTGGAGAAAACCAGGCACTGCTCATCACCTGCCCAATACAATCCCAACAGTGAAACATGGTGGTGGCAGCATCATGCTATGGGGGTGTTTTTCAGCTGCAGTGACAGGACGACTGGTTGCAATTGAAAGAAAGATGAATGCGGCCAAGTACAGAGATATCCTGGAAGAAAACCTCTTCCAGAGTGCTCAGGACCTTAGACTGGGCCGAAGGTTCACCTTCCAACAAGACAATGACCCTAAGCACACAGCTAAAATAACAAAGGAGTGGCTTTGGAACAACTCTGTGACCATTCTTGACTGGCCCAGCCAGAGCCCTGACCTAAACCCAATTGAGCATCTCTGGAGAGATCTGAAAATGGCTGTCCACCAACGTTCACCATCCAACCGACAGAACTGGAGAGGATCTGCAAGGAAGAATAGCAGAGGATCCCCAAATCCAGGTGTGAAAAACTTGTTGCATCATTCCCAAGAAGACTCATGGCTGTACTAGCTCAAAAGGGTGCTTCTACTCAATACTGAGCAAAGGGTCTGAATACTTATGACCATGTGATATTTCAGTTTTTCTTTTTTAATAAATTTGCAGAAATTTCTACATTTCTGGGTTTTTTTTCTGTCAAGATGGGGTGCTGGGTGTATATTACTGAGAAATAAAATGAACTTTTTTGATTTTAGTAAATGGCTGCAATGAAACAAAGAGTGATAATATAAAGGGGTCTGAATACTTTCCGTACCCACTGTATATGCATTACTACTGGGCAGCTAACACGTCCAAGTTGAAAATCTTGATGCGGCCCTCTGAGGGGGAACAAATGCCCCTTTGGGCACTCATGGAACAGCGTTCCTATAGCCCCATAGCACTGAGCTCTTAATCTGTGCTCCACTGCCAATAAGTAAGAGACCGCTTGGGCACAACCCAGTCACTCAGGGATCGCTTAAGATATGGAAACAGTTAAGAATCCATTTTGGGTACAAACAAGGCCTCCCTTTGGCTCCCATCTCGGCAAACGCACTCTTCCCACCATCTCTTATTGACACGACTTTCCAGTTCTGGACTAGAAATGGGGTAGGCTTAGTCAGGGATTTCTTCAGAGAAGGTAACTTCATGTCATTTCAGCAGCTAAGGGCGAAACTCAATATTCCACAATCACATTTTTTCAAATGCCTGCAGGTCTGAAGTTTTATCAAAAAACATTTTTCCCCTTCTCTTCAAAACATACAGAACAGTTGGTTAGAAGAATGCTTGAAGGTTGATCTTTTGCAGGGAGAGTGTGTCTGCTATAAATGAGATGTTGCAAAAGGCAGCAACCCCCTCTTTGGACTATATCAAACAGCAGTGGGAGGCGGAATTAGGCTCTGATCTTTCTGAGACAGAATGGAGAAGGGCAGTTGGCTGGGTGCATAACTCTTCTATCTGTATCCGGCATGGTCTCCTCTAATTTAAGGTACTACACAGACTTCACCTATCAAATAGCAGGCTTGCCAGACTGTTTCCCGGAACCAGTGAGAACTGCCCTAGATGTAAGTGTGACCCGGGCACCCTTAGCCATATGTTTTGGTCCTGCCCAAGATTGAAAGACTTTTGGGAGTGGGTTTTTAACACCATCACTGCAGTGTGGAAAATAAAAATTCAACCAAACCCTGTCACAGCCTTATTTGGGGTGGTGCAACTGGACTATAGAATCTCAGCCACCAATGCCACAGCAGTGGCCTTAGCTACACTTCTGGCATGGCGGAATATCCTGCTCAAATGGAAAAAGTCAGTACCCCCTTCCCATAAACGATGGGTGATGGACATGGTGGCTCATCTCAAGGTGGAACAAGTAAGATTCATAATTCATGGCTCGGAGGGAAAGTTCAGGGAGCTTTGGCGGCCATTTCTGCTGCATGTTGAGAGACTCCCGGATGGATAAATAATTACAAAGGGCCCTGTGAGTTTGGATTTGTAATTTATGTAAGTGTTTTGCATTATTTATGCGGTTACTCTTGTAATTTTATTTATTTACTCATTTATTTTGTACTTTTACTATTTTCATCCTATTTTATTTCATTCTATTTTATTTCATTCTATGTATCCATTTTTATTTATCTATCTATTTTTATTATGATTCTATTTTATTTATTCATTTATTTTTTCATTGAGATGGGTGTGTGCAAAGCATTGATGTTGTTTAATGTTTTCATACTGTATATTTATGGAAAATCCAATAAAAAATATTCAATAAAAAAAAAGAGAAATGTCCCACAAGCCAATGTTACAGAACCAAACTAAGGTAACTTAGTAACTGTAACTGTCTTTGGCAACGGGGAAAAAAATACTGCAGCTGGATGTGGAGAAGCGTCTGTCCTCCTGCTTGTCCTACAGACTCCTTGTCACATTTCTGCCATTTCAGGGCCGGCCCAAGCCTCCATGTGGCCCTAAGCAAAATTTGATTTTGGGGCCCTCTATTACTGCCAACAATAATGATTATTGATCATTCACACACCTACTATAAAATAAACGTATTCTACTTATTCTACTCTGTCATTACGAACGCACTTGTAAAACTAAATGTGAGAACTTTTTGTTGTAGTTAGATTGTAATCTACAGTGATTAATGCCATGGAAGCAGACACCAGATTTGCAGTACAGCTATAGCTTGTAATAAGAAAACAAACTGCCAGTGGAACAACTGAAAATTGCTTGAGAAGTTTTTGCTTGAGAAGTTTTGAAATAATATGGATTTGTCTCAAATCGTGTCCCTTGTCATATGATTATATCTTATATCTTATATTAAAAAAATATTCATCTTAGTATGTTCCGCAGTGCACTGAGCATTTAAAGGCTGTTTTGTTGTTAACTTACCAGGCACAGCTGAGGTTGCAGAGAGGACAGTGGGCACAGTGGGAGCAGAGGATAGAAATGGTCCTGAGATGACAAACATATCCCTTGTCATATGATTATATCTTATATTAGTATCTTAATGAGATAATTTGACTAGAAATTAAATATGTATGGTGACAGTTTTTGATCACCTGATTCATCAGCCTTGGCTGCTCCTGAGGAGGTGGATTGCCCCTGGGCTGAGTCAGTGCCTCCTCCAAAATATTTTAACAGTGCTCCTGGGGCAGTTTCATATAACGTATGAGCATAATAGGGAGAAGATGTAAAAGAAATATGTTTATTTACTCACATAATTGACTGTGCTCTGCAGCAAACAATTTCAAACAACATACCTCAAACTATAACTAAATTAATTAATTAATGCAAAACCAATATCGCTAGCAAACATCACTGTGTAATTAACGTTACTTATTAAACATTTGCTATAAAACATTTTTATCAAAGTTATATATACACTGAGAATCAACTTATTCAAAGTATTACACAAACACAAAAACGTTAGCTTGAATAGTAAGCTATCTAACCTAGTTTGAACTAATGTTAGCTAGCAAATTTGCTATGATAGGCTAACGTGTTTGGAACAAAATATCAACAAATGTTACATTACCAAGACATACCTTTATCTTGACGTTTTTCTCCTCTTCCTCTTTCTTCCATTTTCTTTTTTCTGCCCCTGAAGGGTAAGTTCTTTTTTGCTACATCTTTCACCTGCTCCTAGCAGGGTGCACTGCACACGTTACTAGCGTAGCTCTGACATTTCTAGCAGAGAGGCAGTAGGAAACTACACACTTTGTTGTTGATGGGTTTTTTTTGTACAAGAATGTACATTTGATAGTATATGAATCATCGTCACTCACACATGGAAAAAAAAATTACTTTTTTCTTTTTGAACTTAACTGCTGTTGGGGGCCCCCTAGTGGTCACGTGGCCTTAAGCAGCTGCTTAGTTCGCTTATGCCTTGGGCCGGCCTTGTATGTAATTATGTAATTTAGAGCGAAAAAAGTAACTTAGGTGGGTCAGGGTCTCAATCACAACACATTAAAACAGCATCCACATGATTATAACTTATCCGCAAGTTTAGATTGACGGGGGGAAACCTGGGAAACACCTTGAACACACACAAACACACACACACACACACACACACACACACACACACGTCATCATCATGACGTGCACCAGGGGCGATTCTAGGATCGGACCTTTGTGGGGGGGCTCAGCCTCCAGGAAGCAGCTGACAGATTTTTCATAAAAGCATATATAACAAGAATCTTTGATTATCCAACCATGATCTATGTACAAGTTCCACTGACATACAATCCTTCCACTAAATCAGCCATTTCACCGGATGAGAGTCTAATATCTTCCTAAACCTATGATGTATAACATTAATGATTATGGATGAACAATGATTTCTCCAAAAATTAGTTAATGTAAACTGAGGAGAAGGCTCAATTGGCCACAGCTGTCTGTCTATAATATTGTGCTCCGATCCGGTTTTACAGTGCCGCAGTTATAGTTATGTGTTATAAAAACAGCAACATGAAGTGTTCCCGACTGAAAGATTACTAGAAGAGCTTGTGTTTGTCTCTTTTTGGAGATTTGTGTGGTGGTGTCAACACGGAGTGTTTTATCTTGAAAAGTAATCAGATGTTATATTGTTGTTTCTGTGCGTGACTTCCTGTCTGCTCGGTGCTAAATTCAGCTGAACTGCTGCGTCCTGCTCCAGCATTCGCCAAAATAGAAGCCCTGCGTAGGCCTGGGCTATAAACCGAAAATTTACAGATACCGAAATTTACGACGATTACCGACGTCATTTTGGCCATGTCGGTATATTCGGTGTCATAGGTGTAACATCCACTAGGGACAGGGGGACATGTTAGGTCCACTTGATTAATCTACCCCGGCGTATACCGATGTGCTTATTTTACATTAATTTGATGGCAAACTCCGCCTACTGATGCGACAACAGCTATGCCAGGTTAGTAATCAAGTGAACCCGCTCTAGCTGTGAGTCACGGACAGTTTGTGTAATGATGCTGCGTTCAAAGGCTGCAACAGGCCACTGTCTTCGGCCAGGCCATCCATTGATCAAACATTTGTGTTTTGTCTTTTATTCACTCAAAATAATGACTGTATTTCCAGCTAGAAAACGCACATCTCTCTCCTCCCTCCATTGTTGTTTGCATTTGTGTCTCTGCGTGGTCTTACACGTGAGTGACCTCATGCTGGAAAACGTGACTTCTCGTGTACGTGACGTCACTCCCCGAGACGCAAGAAGAAAGCAAAAATATATATTTTTACCAAGGAAAATGACAAAACTAGTAACGCGTTACTGGCATCACTGATTGTGTAGCTTAAGTGCAACATGCATGAAGATGTAAAGAAAAAAATAAAAACAGTAGAATTAACTTTGAGCAAGTGTGGAGGAAAGTCGGCAAGAGTACCCATCTGCAGTCAAGATGGCCGACAAGGGCGCCGCCATATATCCAATCCATACCGGAAGTCCCAACCGGAAGTTGTGGTTACTCACCAAAATAAAAGCCGCCATTTAACCGATCCATACCGGAAGTCCCAACCGGAAGTTGGTCAATCACCAAAATAAAAGCCGCCATTTATCCAATCCATGCCGGAAGTCTCAAGCGGAAGTTAGTTAATCACCGAAATAAAAGCTTAAAAAACACGTACGGTTACACCATAGACTGTATGGTTAACACATAACATGATTCTATGCATTTTGTGCATTTACATGTTGATCGTAACGGTATAATTGATTAGTTAATTGTCTCGCCACGACTTTACTCAGTAGTTAGAAGCCTATAATAATCACTAACTTATAATGTTAACATTTCATGGATTTAGCTTCAATATCAACGTTATGAATAAAAATGTGAATATTATGCTTGTGTGGTGGTGATAGGGGGCACACACACACACACAAACAATAGGACTGCAGAATAACTAAGAATAAATAAACTGAATTCTCAAATTAAATAGAGAATTGGTAAAACGGTCACAACAAATGTCATACTTACTATCAAATTAGTACATGGTAAATGTTAATTTATGCTACTGTTTCATTGATTTACAATTAATATTGATTGTAAATATTAATATTACGGTTATTAAACACAAATACAATGTTTGTGTGTGTGTGGGTTACACACCCTAACCCTAACCCTAACCCTAAAACAGGAAATGATATGGGCCAACTACCACTGTTCAGCTATTAAACACCAAGTCCTGACCACCATTACCCATTAATCTCAATGTCCCAATTCAAAATGTTGCACCGTAATTGCATATGAAAAACAATACAAAGGGATCTACCATGTTAAATAAAGTTTACTTGACATTTAATTTATTTTCATTAATTGCATATATTAGGAATTGAGGAAAACATCAACACTTAGCCTATAGAGACAATACAACACTTATAACATTGAATGAAAAAATGCAATAGGCTACTGCTGTTACATGACTTTTCCTAAAAGTGTCTGTATTTTAACTTGGAATAGTTTTTTATATAAATTACACAAAATATGATATATTAACCTGTTTCGGCCATAAGCGGTCAAACTGACCGCACAGCACTTTGCGGGGTTTCATTGTTCCATTTTTCGCGTGGTTTGCTGCTTTCATTGTCTCTCTTGTCTCTAACTGTGTCAGCGGTCTCCAGCTGTGCCTCTTTGTGAATTTACTCGTGAGATAATAATTATATAGTTGTATTAAATAGCTTGTTTGGCACCATGGGCAAACAAAAACGGGAGTTCTTCCCTCCATGAGACAGCGAGCGGAACTGTTCACTTCACGAAGGTGCTGAAATGATCCGACTCTGACTGTGTACCAGCCAAGGAAGAATGTCTGCATCCTGAGCACCTGCACACAGGTGTGGACACCTTCAGTGGGGCGAAGGCAACACCACAGTCTGATTACTACAACAACACCAAGTACGGCGTGGACGTCCCGGACCAGGTGCGAGGGCGTACTCCATCAAAGGCGGAAAGATGGCCAGTGGCGGTCTTCTATAACATCCTCGACCTGGCTGGGATCAATGCCCGCATCTTATTCAGGGAGCACCAGCAGCAGGAGAGCCCGGAGGAAAGTCCTGCAGCAGCTGCAGAGGAGCTGAGGGCAGAATACATGGAGGGAAAAGCGTCCGCGGCAGTCGGCACAAGGTGGGCAGCAGCGGAAGCGACCACAGCAGCAGCAGCAGACACGGACGCGGAGGCAGTGCCGGTCCGAAAGAGCTGCAAAAGGAACCAAACCTCGGACACTTGAAATGCCACAAGCCCGTGTGTAACTGTGAGGAGAGCGGAGGTCATCTGTAGACTGTGACCAGTGATCAAAACGGCTCTTTGTTTGTTTGAGATCAGCTCGTTTCCATCTTTTTCGGTTATTATATATTGTTTTAACTTATATATTAATATAAAAATCATTCATAATCAAATAAGTTACTTTTATTGTTCTAACTTTTCTCTATTAAATTCTTGTGTAAATATGCAAAAAAAAAATAACGGTTTACTATGTTATTAATAAATGCATAATTGAACTTGTTAAAATGCTACATTTTGGTGTAATTTCGTTAAAGAAAAATACATCATGACATAATGAATGCATTCATCACTCAATCGGGTATTTACATGAGAGATTATAGAGTTTAAAATCTAGCGGTCCAAATGACGCTACAGCCGTTCAATTAGTTGTGGATTTCCGGCCTTCTCAAGTCCACCTGTCACTTTGGTCGAATCAGAAACATAATTTGACCCAAACTCTTGGGTCGTGTAAAGCGCACTGTTACGCCTTAACCAAGATATAGATCATTAAGATTAATTGGATCAGATCTGACTGGAATGAATCCGTCACAGTTGCTGGTAAACTGATTCAATTCACCCACCAGGCGCAAGGACACGGGTGCTAATTTCGATCCCTGCAGTGTAATAAAGACATACATTCATTCTTTCCCTGTTAGCCTACATAGTAGGCTATATGATTATCGAGAGCTCTCTCTCTCGCGCTCTTGGTCTGGAGTCTTGCAACGAGGATGGCGCCCGACACTGCAGCACGTTGCCAAGCTTGATAGCAAATGCAATTTTTAAAAAAAAAAAATAGGCACGCTGAGAGAGATTGTTTGGGCTTTTATTTTGGTTTTATTTTGGTGATTAACTAACTTCCGCATGAGACTTCCGGTATGGATCGGTTAAATAGCGGCTTTTATTTTGGTTTTATTTTGGTGATCAAGCAACTTCCGGTTGGGACTTCCGGTATGGATTGGATATATGGCTGCGCCTTTGTCGGCCATCTTGACTGCAGATGGGTGCCTCTCCAAGTCGGAGGTGTGGACCCATTTTAAACAAGTCGTGGGCCGTGATAATAACATGTGTCGGCTTTGTCGAGTGCATTAAATGCGGTACTTGTTGCATTAAGATTTCTGTAGTTCAAACAACTCGCAATTGTAGTTGAGAACGTCAGTTGTAACAGCCCACGTATTAAACAGTTGTCGGGTTTAAATCGGTCTCGGGCTCATAATTACATTCAATGTGTCGGGCCGGGCTCAGACACAACGTGCACAGGCTCGTATCGGGCTTGATTCTAAGCTCTACTCGGGTCCAGCCGCGACTTTAACTGAGGTTCACCCAGTGTGAGCAGCAGGAGGACGGTCAGCTCACCTCCCAGAACATGGCACTGAATCGCTGGAAACTGATTTAGGGACTGTCATCAAATTACTTAGCATAAATATAGTAATACAAAATAATTGCAGTTCTTTCAATATCTTCCATGTCATGGGGCCCAGTGACTCCAGCAGCAGATTGTATTAGTAAACCGGACGAATGAGACACAGCTATATTTATTGTACTTTAGTGCTTCCTCTATTTTATATGAATATTAATATGCAGAAATCTAGATTTTTTTTCTCAATAGCTTCCATGTCATGTGACCCACTGACTTCTGAAACAGATTCTGTCTATCAAAAATATATAATGATAAAGAAAATAATGGTAAAAAAGTTCTCTAATGCTCAAGAGGTTAACGTATTATTAAGCAGCAATGTCAGCTACTCTAATATTTTGTCTCATGTCTTAGATTCTGATTCTGAAGTCATCAAAATGTTTATTTATTTACATCCAACCTCTGGGGTGTTACTTATCGTTCATTTATCGTTATCGAGGTGAGTTGCTCAATATATCGTGATATTGATCTAAGGCCAAATCGCCCAGCCCTTGCCCTGTGTATCTGCCCCGGACTGCCAGAGCCATCTGGAGCAGATACGCAGCGCAGTGGACCTGGTGGAAGTTAAGACATTATCTAAAGTGAAAAACCAGCTCAGCTCCACCAGGCTGTGGCCACGTATCTGGTAGAATCGCGGAGTTCGTTTCGCCATTGTTGGCTCAAAGTGAAACCTTCTCCTTCTGCGCTCGAAACAATTTTCGGACCCTCCCCCTCCACACATTAGCCACTTACAGTGCCAGTCCCTGCGCATCTCACACACATTGGCCTGCCAGCTGTCATTCTAACATCCAGATTCACTTGGTCGCAGTCTGGAGCCCTAGATTTGCGATTTGTGGACTAAATGATAGGATGGGCTAAGGCAAGTTTTGGATGGGCTTGAGCCCACCCAAAAAAGGGCTAGCCTCGCCACTGAGCTAACCCTAACCCCTGAACTTAACACACTAATTCTCTCAAGAGGAGTGGTCAAAAATTCAGCCAGAGGACTACCTCAAGCAGCTAATTGAGGTGAAAATGGACAAAGGACATTTAATCAAATATTATAATTACTATATGTACATTTTTGACCAAGCAGATGTGGCCACATTTTCAGAATACCTATAATTAATTAATTACTGAACCAAACTTCATGAATGTTTTTGTGACAAAGTGTTAGTATTATGTGTTCCACTGATTCCATCACAGAAAAATGACAGTCGTAGAAATCATTGGAACTGAAGACAACCATGATATACTTGCTCTTTTCAAGTGTACAAGTTGACCTTATCTGTAGCCAAAGTAGCAGAAATGGTAGTAGTAGTAAATCCAATCCAATCCAACTTTATTTGTTAAGCACTTTAAAAACAACCAAAGTTGACCAAAGTGCTGTACAGAAAAAATAAATAAGACATCACAAACAGAAAGACATAATTGCTCACATAAAGTGCAAAATACAACAATACATTAAAAGGCATAAATCATGAGTAAAAAATGCAATAAAAGTAATCAAAATAAGGAATAAAATCAAGAAGATCAAGTCGACCTCTTACTAAGTGTCAAAAGCTATGTAGAAGAGATGGGTTTTAAGAAGTGATTTAAAAACCGACAAAGAAGAGGCCTGTTTAATGTGCAGAGGCAGATCATTCCATAGTTTAGAAGCCGACACAGCAAAAGCACGGTCCCCTCTGAGCTTCCGCTAGAGATTTAGGCACACTCAGGAGCAGCTGATCATCTGACCTGAGAGAGTGGGCGGGTACATAAGGGTGTAGAAGCTCAGAGAGGTAGGCCGGGGCAAGACTATTCAGGGATTTAAAAGCAAATAAAAGAATTTTAAAATGGATCCAAAATTGAATAGGCAGCCAATGCAGTGAGCCTAAAATGGGGGAAATGTGCTCATATTTACGTGTGCCAGTTACAAGACGTGCAGCTGCATTCTGTACCATCTGGAGACGGGCGATGGAGGACCCACTGACCCCCACATACAGTGCGTTACAGTAATCCAGCCGAGTAGTTACAAAGGCGTGAATTACCATCTCAAAGTGCTGCCTTGAAAGAATTGGCTTTATTTTGGCCAGCTGCCTCAAATGGAAAAAGCTAGCTTTGACAACAGCCTTGATCTGACAGCCAAGGTTAAGCTCAGGGTCCACTTTAAACCCTAGGTTTGTGATATTAGGTTTAATATACTGGGCCAAGGAACCCAGATCTACAGGGGGGGTCCCCGTGGCGCCACCAAAAACCATCACTTCTGTCTTTTTATCGTTAAAATTTAAAAAGTTCGGAGATGAAATGCCGTGCTTCCTAAGTATGGAACCAAGTGGGAGCAGATAGAGAGAGAAGAGGAGAGGGCCAAGAACTGAGCCCTGAGGGACCCAACACAAGATAGGAGCAGAGGAGGATACCGAGTCACCAAGGCTGACACAAAAAGTTCGATCAGTCAAGTACGACCTGAGCCATTCCAATGCTACACCCCTGATGCCCACCCACTGCTTCAACAAGCATGAGATTAAAATTTCATGATCCACTGTGTCAAATACAGAAGTTAAATCTAAAAGCACAAGGATAACACAGTCACCAGAGTCCGTAGCTAAAAATATATCATTAAAAACTCTTAAAAGAGCTGATTCAGTGCTGTGCAGGGTTTTAAAACCGGATTGGAAAACCTCTAGGATATTATGTTCTTCCAGAAAGGCCATTAATTGTCTGTGCACAACCTTTCAGGGACCACACCTGAGGACAGACTGCTGTTAATTAGCACAATAATAGATGGTTCTTCAGTGAGGAAAACCTCTTTAAATAGTTGAGGTGGGACAGCATCATTTGGAGAACCTGATGGCTTCAAATGACCAACAATCTCCTGTAAGAAGGAAAGAGTCACAGGCTCAAACTGATTGAAGACAGCAGAGCAGGGGACAGAGATTGAGGGGTCATAAGCAGAAGTTGAGATTTGAGCCCGAATCGAAATGAAGTTAGAATTGAAGTTACCAATAAAAAAGTGAAGGAAATTTTCACACACAGCAGGGGACACCTCCATACAGGCAGTCTGCGGGGCATTAAAAAGAAAGTCAATAGTGTTGAACAAAACACGAGGCTTGTGACGGTTTGACAGAATAATATCAGAGAAATGTTTCCTTTTGGCATCTTTTAAAGTTTTCTGATAATGACGCCAGGAGTCCCTTAGCATTTGAAGAGACACCTGCAGTTAGTCCTTCTTCCACTTGCGCTCAGCTCTACGGCACTCACGTCTGACAGCATGAGTCGCGTCATTCAACCAGGGCACAGATTCAGTTTTAGGCTGCCTGAATTGTAATGGAGCCACAGTGTCCAAAACAGTTTGGCAGGTGGAGTGAAACCATGAACTCAGCTCCTCTGTATTGCACACAGAATCAGGAATTACGGAGTTCTGATTGAAAGCGACCGAGAACTGAGCAGCAGTGGAAGGGTTAATTATGCGACAGCGCCGAGCAGCAGCGCGAGGTTTAAATGTATCACAGGCAGGAGCAGCCTCAAATAATACAGGTATATGGTCAGAAAAAACAGCATCACAAGTCTCTAAATTAAAAACGGCAGACCATATGATAAAACAAGATCAAATGTGTGTCCGTGTTCTTGTGTATGTCCAGACACAGACTGTACGAGATTAAAAGAATCAATGAGGCTTAAAAAGCCCTTTGCCATTGGCTTATCAGGACAACACACATGAACATTAAAATCCCCCACAATAAGAACACGGTCATATTTAGGCATGATTTCAGCCGGGAAATCAGAAAAGTCATTTAAAAAGTCCTTATTGTAGCCTACTTGGGGGCCCGACAGACCACAGCACACAACACTGTATGAGAGCGACCAAGCTCAAATAAGCTCAGTTCAAAGCTGGTGAAAGAGGATGACAGCAATATCTGTTTACATTTATAATGACTCTTATAGACTGTCGCTATTCCTCCTTCTCGGCCCGACGTCCGCGGGGAGTTAAAATAGCAGCAATCCTGTGGTAATAGTTCAGTGAAAGCGCTGGACTCACCAACACTCAGCCATGTCTCAGTCACACAGAGGAAATCCAATCCTCGGGACGTGAAGAAATCCTTCAAGATTCAAGTCTTGTTTGCTAGTGATCTAGCATTTACCAGGCCAATCCTGGCAGGAACCGGCGGGTCCGCAGCGTTGGCTGTCCAGGGAGCCCGACACAGAGGGCGCAAGTTGCGGTGATTCACCCCGCGCCAGCGGGGACGAGGCGAGCAGGGGCCGCAGGGCTGGAACACCTCTTCCGGGCCGACGACAGGTACCAGCCAGCCGTCAGCAGGGTCCAGCGAGCCTCAAGGAATAACGAGGCAAGGCTCGGCTCCAATCTCAGTCCAAGCAGGCGAAGAAAAGCGCACGAGACGGGCCTTCAGCCTCACCAGCCGGCCGCTGCGTTTTCCCCGGCGGCGGTAGCGCTTAAGCCAAGACGGTGGGACCGGGGCGCGGCACAGGTGATCAGGGACCCTCGCGAGGAGCGGGGGTAAAGTTTCGCGTCCACCATCATTCAGTGTTATTACATCTTTGACAGAAAGCCGAAGGTTCAGCAGTGTTTTGGGGATCGTACACCAGTAGAGAGTCAACATCCAGAGCAAGAAGCAAAACAAACAGCATAAACACACACAGTTCTGGCAGTGACAGACGGCAGGCCACACATACTGGCGTACTGTGTACTATTGTATGCTTAAGAGGATATTTTGACTGAATTGTTTGTGTTATGTGAAGTACTATATTTCTGAGTTTGTTTGAAATGTTGGATTAGGGTTAGTACGGGTGACACACATTCCAGGTTACTGGGTTAAAAGTTTGTATGATAATGTCTTTACCCTCTCTAAAGTGGGTCAGCCTGAGTCTGAGGTGGTGAGAGAGAGAGAGAGAGAGAGAGAGAGAGAGAGAGAGAGAGAGGCGGAAGGTGGATGTCTGGTCTCACAGAATACCAGTATCTGTTGATATTGACCCTTCATGTTCAAACATAGTGTAAAGTAAAACTTAAGTAAAATAAGTAGTCACTGATAATGATTGCTATATTTACTCAATGATAATCAAAGGTGAGGGGATCATGATAAGAAGCTGAAATGTATTTTATTCCACACCAGCTGATTGTGCACTTATCAATTGAATGTACTGTATTTTAAAGCCTGAGGATGTAGAATGTAACCAGACACAAAAGTGGAATCATGTCACCAAATATACAACCCTCCTATTATTTTATAGAAATTGCAGTAACAATAGTTGTTTTTTCAAAAAATACCAAGGCAAGAGATGAAAAGATACCGATGTCAGGAACAGCTTTGATTCCAGAGAAAGAGGGAGAAGTCAGATCATTCCTCAAAGACTTTGTCTGTGTATGTGGTCTCGGGTTTTGCTGCTCGCAATAAAACTCTACTGCACTCAGCTTTGAAGGCTCCTGAGGATTTTTGGGTGATTTTTGAGACTGTGAAAAACTTGTTGAACAAACAAAGAATGAAGTGTAGTTAGATTAATAGACAAGCAGGAAACTACATTGAACAAAAAACACAGCATAAGGAGTATGCTCCTTAGAAAGGCTGTGATATTGATCCTTTGATTGTGTACTGAGATGGTGAACATGTGGTGTCATAAAGAGATTTTACGGTGTTTTATTCCGGGATGCCTTAAAGGTGAGACTGTCTCACATGCTGTAGGTGTGTATATCTAGAATAGTCTCTTTCAGTTGTTTGATTACTTTTGTTACTGTTTGTATTCATTCGTTGAGTGACTTGACAGAGAACTGCAATTCCTGGTTTGAATTCAATGGCTGTAAGCTATTTGCAGACTGGAGGGTAAAGTCTTTTATCACTCCGTGAAGTGAAATTAGGAGGTCTAGTTTTTTGTTGTTGCTAGAGAGGACAATGCATTATATTTTGCTCATTCCCAGGTTGTTTGTATCCTTGCATGCCTTTGTTGGTTTGGGTTGCTGGATCCACATCGTTGGGAGCCATCTGTTTCAATGTTGGGTCTGTGGTAATAGTTATTGATAAAGGCTTCTAGGTTTGTTACTTCTTCCTCTTCAAAGGTAAAAGTAAAGTTAAACTTATTTTAAACCAATTTTTTTTAATCACAAGGATTAAAAAAAAAACATTGTTTGAGTCCTTTGTGTCTTGCTACATCTATTTTGAAAAAATGAGTGTTGATGAAGAATTGAAGAGTCTCACAGGCAGGGGAATGCTGCTCCGTTGTCTATTGGTGTGGTCTTTGAGGTTGATTTGATCTGCAATGATGACAGTAGTTGGTATAAATTGGTTTCACAGTCGCATGTTTCTACAAGTTCTTGAAAAATATACATTTTTAGAGAGTTTACAGAAGTTTGTTGTTAATGATCACCTTGGATCTTGCCTCTGTGAACAGGTCACACGATTAGAGTGTCATCCTCATACCCGAATACATCTAATGATTTCCTGGAGGAACAGGCAGAAGGTACAAATTGAATTATAACCTGGCGCTGTTACTGTTTCCTACAGGATTCATTGACTTCATTGTGGAGCCAACATTCTCCGTCTTGACAGAAATGATGGAGACGATTGTGACACCACTTATTGAAGAGGCATCTCGCTCTGGAGTGGATGGCTTCAGACGCTCAAGGTGACACATTCAAAACCCTCATATGCTGTGTGACACACCTGACACTAACATTGTTAGATAATACCATTCTTGAGAATATGGATAAAACAGATATTATAAAACAAGATCTCAGGAATATTTATATTTTGTTGCACCTTTGTCTTACACTATCAGACACTATAAAAAGCGAATTATTCATCTATTATCTTAGATGTTTCCATCATTGTTTTGCCTATGACTCATTCACAAAGTCACTGTGCCATTTCAGATATACAGCATATTTAACATTATTTTCATGGAGAATCTCACCTCACAGGTGATTTAACTGATATTTGGCTTATAGCAGTTGACTGTACCTGTAGCTCAAGAGGTAAAATGGGTTGTCTAGTAATCAGGGGTCATCCAGCAATCGGAAGGTCACTGGTTCAAATCCCTGGCTCCTCTGGCTGCATGTCAGTATCACTGAGCTCCTGATGTGCAGTTGGCACCTTGCATGGCAGTCTCTGCCATCAGTGTATGAATGTGTGTGTGAACGGTTGAATGTGACAAGTGTTGTAAAGCGCTTTGAGCAGTCAGCAGACTGGAAAAGTGCTATAGAAATGCAAGTCCATTTGCCATCAGTAAGAGAATCAAAGCATATGCGGGATTAACAGAGGGGGCCAGACATATCTACCTGAATTTTAAATTGACTTTTTTATTTGTTAGAAATGACAGATGTGATTTTTAATTTAGGACACTTGGTTAAATTAAGAGGAAAAATTGTAATACCAAAGTACTCTTTCGTAGATGGTAACAGCAATATTTCTGTAATATAATAATATGAATACCTACACAACTTACATATATTTTTTATTTTCTTGCTGTGTGTGAAATGGGTGCCATGATATGTTCATCAATTTCAAAATAAGGGAAGAAATAGACCTAATTCATTAATAGAGCACATATATGCTGCAACCATTGCCACCCACTGGCCATCGTTGGTATTTCTAATTGAACAATCAAAATCCTCTGAGGAGCATGTAAGTAACTATTATTACTATTAATATTGTTATTTTGAATTATTTTTAACATGCTGATACAACCCTTAAGTTATTTACCTTTCAGTTGTTCAGTATAGTTTAAGATACGATTCATTGTTTCCTTTATATACATTTAATACCAGTTTGTTGAACTTTTCTTGTTCCAGCTTTGGTGTCCACCTTAGGATTTGATCTTGAGAAAATGTGATGTTTGTTGTTCCCCCCTAATAGTGAAGTCAGATATACAAACTTGCATGAAACGGCAACATATCAAAAAGTAGAGTAGTAGTAATTTTAAATTTTTCAGCCCAAAATATATGATCCGGACATGTGTTACAGTTAAAAATCAGAAAGGAATCTGTGATTTATATGACACACACATACTGCTGCTGTGACAGTTATGCACCCCTCTATTTGTAACATAACATACCATGACAGCAAGTACAACTCACAGAGTACAGCTTTTGCACACTTGAGGATCAACAGGATCGTAGGAGAGTACCAAGGGCTGACAAAATCAAGAAAAAAACTCCTGCACAGTGTCCACTTCACTTGCAAGTAGGTTTTATAACAATGTTGCCTCATTCAGACCTTCATCAGGTTATGTGAAGTATTAATCTGGTCGGAGGGGCCGTAGGCACTGAATGGCAGCCACACTTCCGTCAGCCTGCCCCAGGGCAGCTGTGGCTACTATCGTAGTTCACCACCACCAGTATGACTGTGTGTGAATGAGCGACTTTGGGTCATTGGAAAGCGCTATATAAATAAAATGAAATTAATTACAAATTAATTAATTAATTAAATTTAAATTAAATTAAAAAGGGAACACTTGAAATATTTGTTCAGATGTATAAGTATATATGTCACAGGGTCCCAGTAAATGTTGGCACACAGCCTAAAATTAAAAAATGACTTTTTGAATGAATATCCCTGAGGAATGATGCAGAGGTGTTAGTGCAGAATACTCAGGCAGAATTGCCAAATATGCTATCTTGAGATGTTGACTGATAACTTCAGTCATACTGGCACCTGTACAGTTATCTCAGTAAAATCAAAGAAATGCTGTCTGATCGCAGTCATCTGCTCTGTTCTACTTATATCGTGAGTACATGTTATAATTATGGAGCTGTATTTAGCTGACTTTAACATCATGAGAATCTCCAGCTGAATCTGCTATGATTTCATTTTAAGTGTCTTTGCCTAAATAATGAACATGCATCTTGTTGTGGTGAATGCGTCTTCAAGTAAAATGCCAAGACTGCAGCTTGTACATTCAAAAGAGTTTATTTGCAGAAACTGATAAAGTTGTGTATGGTCCTCTTATACAGAATCAAACAAATGATGTCATCTTAAGTGGACACTGGTTTCCCAGCTCAACAGCACAAGGCCTAGACACCCTACCAGTAATGAAACCAAAAGCCCCAAACAAAAGGAAATAAGATTCAGAATGTCATGTGGATTTTGCTGCAGTAATGTTTACACACAATATAATCAGAATTGTTTTAATTGCAAAGTAATGTTATACACACTATGATTTTGCTGTGGTGTAGGTGCAAAACAAAAATTAAAAGTACTTAAAATACATAATACATCTAAAAATAGTGTGAATATAAATAGTGTGACCGATTTTAAAGTGGGGGAAGACTGTCCCGATTTGCCCAGTTGTGCAAAAAGTTTAACCTAGATTGTTCAAGGTCACAGTAGATATTATGCAATGTGCAAAATAAGAGCATCAGTGACTTAAACTTACATCAAGGGAGGGGGGATCAGTGTCAGTGGGGGTCACAGGACTTGTTGATGAGGCATATTGCAGATAGGAATAAACCGTTCGAGACAAGAGGTTTTGGTCCTGACGGACCGCAACATCCTGCCAGAGGGGAGAGTTTCAAAAAGTTTGTGTCCAGGATGGGAGGGGTTGACCTGCACATCTCAGGGTCCTTGAGGCATCAAGGATGCCTGTTAGTTGGTAACTCTCATTAGTCATTAACTTAAAGTCTGTGTAAAGCAAAATCAGCCATTTTCTTCTAAACACATTAAACAGGTCATAAATGTGTTTACTTAAAACATGTAAAAGCCATTCGACCATTTAGAATTTAATTTTGGAGCTAGGATCACAAACTGTTTTTCAACATTTCTGTGTTCAGGCGTTACGTAACGCGGCCATGATTTGCATAAACCCGGCCCTGCTGCGGAAGTGGTATAAATACGTTCAGCGCGTCAGCTTCAGCGGTTCTCCCACTCGCTCTCCAGTCTTGGATAGCATTGCTTACAATAGTTTGCAGCTATCTAACCAGCCAACCAGTCAGCTAACCAGTCATGTCTCCTCCACGTCGCTCTGCATCTTTCCTGGATGCCACAGTGTGCAGGATGATGGCGCTGTTAGCTTATTTAAGTTTCCTTCGGATGACAACGTAAGGAAACGGTGGATCGATTTTGTCAAGAGGAGGCAACGTTACTGTGGGGAGTTAAACATCACCACCAACACCCGTCTATGCAGTGTCCACTTTACCCCTGATCGTTTCAGCAACTGTCACCAGGTAATGTCTGGATTTCTGCAGAGTCCGTTGACGCTGGTCACTGGGGCCGAACCGATCCTCTCCATCCCCGCCTTGCATCCTCTCCTCCCGCCGACAGCAAGTGCCCCCGGCCTTATATGGCCGCCGCTGACCCTCTCCGTCCCGCTGCCAGCGAGTGCCACCGGCCTTATGTGGCCGCCGCTGACCCTTTCCGTCCCGCTGACAGCGGGTGCCATCGGCATAATGTGGCCGCGCCGCCGCAGCCGACGCTCTCCGTTCTGCTGACGGCGGGTGCCACCGGCATAATGTGTCCACACCGCCGCAGCCGACCCTCTCTGTCCCGCTGACAGCGGGTGCCACCGGCATAATGTGGCCGCCACAGCCGACCCTCTCCGTCCTGCTGACAGCGGGTGCCACCGGCATAATGTGGCCACCGCAGCCGACCCTCTCCGTCTCGCTGACGGCGGGTCCCACCGGCGGTATGTGGCGGTAGTATCAGGGCCGCATTATTGGTGAGCCGTCCCAGTGCGAATGGATAATCCGGAGGCACGGAGCGAGGGCGTGTCGGTCTGACAGTCTGATAACTGCACAGGTCCTTCACTCAGCTAAATACAGGGAAATGTCCCACAAAGCAACGTTACAGGACCGAACAAAAGTAACGTAGTAACTGTAACTGTCTTTAGCAACTTATGAGGAAAACAAATACCACAGCTGTATGTAGAGAAGCGTCTGTCCTCCTGTCCATCCTCTGCCTGTCCTCCCGACTCCTCATCACATTTCTGCTCAGAAAACAGCGTTTGTCACCGGCAAAGACTTTAACTCACCGAGTGTTTGTGACGAAAATAAATCACCGCGACCGTCAGCCCTCCTGACTGAGACTTCAGGGAACTTTTCCCCAGAAAACAGCCTCCATCCCCGCGAGTGACAGAGTCAGACAGCATCCTGTTTACTGATGGTGATTATGTATAATTATGTCATTTAGCGTGAAAAAATTGACTCCGTCACTTTCCAGGATGTTTGGTGGGTCAGGATCTCAATCACTGCACATTATAACAGCATCCACATGATTATAAACTGTCTGCGGGTTTAGATAGACAAGGGGAACACCTGGGGGAACACCTGGGGAAACACTGACGTCATTAACATGACGTGAACCGTGGAGTTCGTATTTGTTAGTTATTTGGGCCTGCTGTAAATTTAGCTTGCAGCTCTCAGTAGCTGTTAGGTCCAGACGAATCCAGTAGAAGAGAATTTGAGGGCAAGCAGCCCCCTGTGGAGAGAGTTGGAGAACAGAGTGAACAAAAGGATGGGGCTGGAGTTGACCATCTTGTCAGAGCGGGGTCTGTCAGCCTTACCAATAGTAGCTCAAATGTTGCGCTAAAAGGTGAACTCAAATGCAGACTCACAGGAGGCAAGATTGGAGAGAACAAAAAGCGAGCTTTAATAAACCAAAGCTGAGGGATACAAAAAAACAAGTGAACACACTTAAAGGAGTCAAAAATCAAAAAACAAAGAAACAACATCCATCCATCCATCCATTTTCGTCCGCTTATCCGGGGCGGGGTCGCAGGGGCATCTGCCTGAGCAGGGACACCCAGACTTCCCTCTCCTCGGACACTTCCTCCAGCTCTTCCAGGAGGATCCCAAGGCGTTCCCAGGCCAGCTGAGTGACATAGTCACTCCAGCGTGTCCTGGGTCTTCCTCGGGGTCTCCTTCTGGCGGGACATGCCAGGAACACCTCCCGGGGGAGGTGTCCCGGGGGCATCCAGAACAGATGGCCGAGCCACCTCAGCTGGCGCCCTGCCACCCTGCGGGGGAAACTCATTTCAGCCGTTTGTATCCGGGATCTTATTCTTTCAGTCATGACCCAAAGTTCATGACCATAGGTGAGGGTAGGAACGTAGATTGACCAGTAAGTCGAGAGCTTCGCCTTTCGACTCAGCTCTCTTCACCATGAGAGACCGATACAACAACCGCATTACTGCGGCCGCTGCACCGATCCGCCTGTCAATCTCACGTTCCATCCTTCCCTCACTCGTGAACAAGACCCCAAGATGCTTAAACTCCTCCTCTTGAGGCAGGAACTCTCCCCCAACCTGGAGGGAGCACGCCACCTTTTTCCGGTCGAGAACCATGGCCTCGGACTTGGAGGTGCTGATTCTCATCCCAGCCGCTTCACACTCGGCTGCAAACCGCCCCAGGACATGCTGGAGGTCCTGGCTCGAAGGAGCCAACAAGACCACATCATCCTTGCAAAGCAGAGATGAACTCCAGTGGCTTCCGAACCAGACCCCCTCCGGCCCGTGGCTGCGCCTAGAAAAGCGGGCCACATAACACGGGTGATAGGAATTAAATGAAGCCTCGAGGCAGAGATTTTGCTTCAACCATTTTTTGTAATCAAATTACTCGAGTTACTCGAGTAATCGATGCAGCTCTACTATAGAGATACAAGTCCATTTACCATTTGCGCTCTGATCCCCTGTAGGATCATTAGCCAATGGAAAGCTTTACACAAATCTGATAACCAAGTTCAGTCCAGTGAGGGACCAGTCATGGGTTTACTGGAACTAAGAGGGGTTTACTTGTAGAGTGTAGTTACTCTTAGTTACCATGAAACTATGAAACTGAACAAGAGAACTAAGAGTGCTTTCGATTACAGACCGCATATCCTTAGGTTACCATCATGGGCAGCGGGTAATGGAGGCAAGGGAAGGCTGAGCCTTCCCAAATGTTTCCATGCTGCTGGGCGTCGATATGCAGGCACCTGTTTATTTTTTATTATTACCGCTTATTTGTTTCAATCACTGAACAGACCAGGTGGCAATTTGGTACAGGTGTTTAATTCCTTCCTCTCAAAAATCCGGGATTAATTCGCCAGCTTCTCGGTGAATTCTCTGGCATCCTTCTGCAAGTGAAGTTGTTGCGACGGAGGAAACTCGCTGCAAAATCCTCATCTCTGCTGTCACTCACGGTGGTGCACATTTGTTTCTCCATCGCCCTGATCATTTTGCGAGACACTCTCTCGCGGCGTGCTCGTTTGCTGATAACTCATTCTTGCATGTTTATCTCAGGCTCCTTGCTAGCCTTCTTCCTCCCTCCAGCAGGCAGCCTGGCCCTGTTGCTGTCCTCCTCGGACAGACGCTGAATCTCAGTTTTTCTCCCTCCCTTCTGGTCGATGGAGAAACGTCTTGCGGCTGCTTCTCCCGAGTTTTCCTCTGCATATTTTACGACAGAAAGTTTGAATTTCAAGTCGTACTTTTTATTTTTTTGCTGCACCGGAGCCATGGTGATCATCAGTGTGATACTGACTGACAGAAAGCAGCACAATATGTGAAAAAGGCGAAGAAGATAAATGTGCAGTGTCAGAGGTCGCGTCTCCTACCTTTATTTAAAAAAATATATAAATTAAACCCGACATTTATTTGGAACCGGCGGTTATGTATCAGAATATACACCCAGCTTTTAAAGGGAACCCTGCGGTTATTTCGTAGTATACGGTAGTTACCAAGGCAAGGCGCAGCAGAATAAATAAATAAATAAATAAATAAATAAAGTAAAATAAAATAAAAAACGGCCGTCCATCGACCCATTATTGATCAGCCCACCGGAAAAAATCCTGTCACTCCCGATGACCAGTCCACCCCTGCAATAGCAGTTCTCTTGAGTGGCTGTGTGTGTGTGTGTGTGTGTGTGTGTGTGTGTGTGTGTGTGTGTGTGTGTGTGTGTGTGTGTGTGTGCCGTGCAGTGCACACGAGCATGCGCTTGTGTTTAGGGGCACAAAAAAAATATAGTTAATTATATATTTAATGATCAGCAGTTTCATCCTTGCGCTGTGTGATCAGGCAGCCTTCCCAAACGTCAGGCCCATACGCCGCCTATGGTTACCATTCATCTAAATGTAACAAGGTGGGATTAACATGCTCTTACCCAATCAAAATCATTAACATTTGGTTACACTAAAACATGAGCAATCAAGTAGTAAAGTTTGCTGAGGTGAGACAGTCTGAAGATGCTGATAGTATCCATGACAATACAGTGTCCCCTGGACATTTACTGAGCAGTCAATACAGATGATGAAGATTCTGAGTCATCCAGGTCATGGTCATTTGATTAAATTAGATTCAACCTTACTGTTATTGTGCACAGTATGAGTACAGAGACAAAGAAATGCAGTAAGCCTCTAACCAGAAGTGCAAAAAGCAGTAAATGTAGAACTAAAGGAAGATACAGCTAGGGGCGGCTGTAGCTCAGCGGGTAGAGCAGGTCGCTGGTTCAAATCCCGACTCCAGGCTGGCCTGAGCTGCATGTCAAAAATGCAATCTTCCTGAGCAAGATACTGAACCCCAAATTGCTCCTGATGTGCAGTGCACCTTGCATGGCGGTGCTGCCATCAGTGAGGGCCCTGCAATGAGCTGGCTTGTCCAGGGAGTACCCTCCCTCACATCTAGTGCTGTCATAAGCAGCACTAGATGTGGGGGGGCATTGCAGTTGGATGGTCAATTTTCTTCTTCTACTTTTGATTGATGTAAGTGAAATAAGACAAACCTCAAGTCCCGATCACACTTTTTCCCCTAGTAGCACAGCCATGTCGTTAGCTTCCAGCAAGCAGCTGTTACTGTTAAGTACAAGAACGGGCAAACGTACATGCAGAATGCTCACATGTAATTTTAAATACACCAAACAACATATACATAATATCACATAGTAAACATTTACCAGTGGCAGTTGTTACACAAGGGGTAATGGCAAGTACCAAGTGCATTATTTTTGGCAAAACTCGATATTATGCATACAGTGAAGTCAAACGACAGAAAATATGTAAAAAGATCTTGCTCTGCCCTATATGTGACCATGTGAACATTCACTGAAACCCGTGTTTGTGTCCAACTGCTGATTGTCCAATATACCTCCTATTGGTCACAAATACCCGAAAAAAAAATATTTGGCTTTTGTTGATCTGCAGGTTGATCAGTAGGTGTGAGAATACACACAGACAATTGTCCCATCATTGATGAAAGAAAAGAAAATACATTAATATTAATAGCTTCAATAAACATACAGAAAGAGCTATTTAGGCAAGTTTCCTTTCTGTTCATTTTATCAACTACACAAAATCTTCTTCCCTTCTTCTGGTGCATGTAATTTCATTAATACCTCTAACAGCAGTATGGCTGGTCAGCATTGTCATATTGTTTTCACTTTTAAGCCTCTTTTAGCCTAATGTTTTATAACCCAATGTGTATGTGTGCATTTACACAGGTTTATCTACATATATGTGTTGTATATATGAATAATCATTCACTAGCAAATAAACAGCATCATAATGGTAACTGAATCTGGGGAACCACTGTAGCATGCAGCTGCTTATTTGAAATTTGATCTTTAATAAACATACAGTTTCAGTTTTAACAAATGCACAGTGTACCTGTGTGTATGTGTATATGTGATTTTCACTGGTGTGCCTGCACTTTCCATAGTGTCAACAGTGTTAGTGGCAGTGATGGAAAGCGTTCCTGTGTGAAAAGTACAGGCTCCGAGGGCAGCTGCTCTCTGACCACAGTGGACTTCAAGAGCTTCAAAGTCACATGGATCCGGGAGATTCGTCAAAACAAGGAGACATGGAAGGCCCTGGCAGCCAAAGGTAGTTACACTGACCAGTTACTGTCCCTAACTCAAATAAGTCAATATACACAAGATCCACATTTTCAATTACCTATCTGAGAAATTACTCCATATTGCTTGTGCATCTGATAAGACATTCTATGACCTGCAGCAAATGTTGGTAGTCCTGATTTCCTTTCAACAGAAGCTCAATTGCTAAAGTTGCCTGAGTAATAGGGCTGTAATGATACACCAAACTCACAATTCGGTTTGTATCGCAATTTTTGACCCACGGTTCGATACAAACCTCGACTTTTTTTTTTTTAATTAAACATTTTATTTATGTAACATTTCAATAACTTATGTAACATTTCAATAACTGCGCCTATGGAGGGCATGTCTATCGGATGGTCTGTTAACTGCACAGGTCCCTCACTCAACTTAATAAAGAGAAATGTCCCACGAAGCAACGTTACAGAACCAAACTAAGGTAACGTAGTAACTGTAACTGTCTTTGGCAACGAGGAAAAAAATACTGCAGCTGTACATGGAGAAGCGTCTGTCCTCCTGCCTGTCCTACAGACTCCTCATCACATTTCTGCCCGAAAAACAGTGTCTGTCACCGGCAAAAAACTTTAACTCACCAAGTGTTTGTGATGAAAATAAATCTCTGCGACCGTCAGCCCTCCTGACCGAGACTTCAGTGAACTTTCCCCTGGAAACAGAGTCAGACAGTGACCTGTTCATTGATGGCGATTATGTAATTATGTAATTTAGAGCGAAAAAACGTAGCTTAGGGGGGTCAGGATCTCAATCACGACACATTAAAACAGCATCCACATGATTATAACTTATCCGCGGGTTTAGATTGATGGGGGGGACACCTGGGAAACACCTTGAAAACACACACGTGTCATCATCATGACGTGTACCGTCACTTCTCTTTAGGAGCCACAGCGCTGGTTTCTGTGTGAATAGATCTGGTTTCTGGTTTCTGTATGTCATAGATGAAGATGAACTGATTAAATGATGCTAAAATATCACAATGTTATTACAAAAAATAAAAAAACAAAACTGGTTTATTAAGATAAGCACCTACAGAGAGGGACCGTGAGGATATGTGTTTTAGCCATCTTTGCTGAGTGCAGGGAAGATGTTGGATGGGTGACGATGACAGATCAAAAAGTAGCAACAGAAAGTACATTGTAACATTTAACTTACGAATAGCTTTAGTAAACACAATGAAGTGTATTTAAATTAAATGTCCCTCATAGTCAGTCATTACTTTTCTCAAAAGTAATCTCAGGCAAATTTAATGGATTTATCACATTTTCGATAGTTTTGTACTCTATTTTGTTTAGTCTTTGTCAAACTATACTGGGGGGATTCCCAACCCGCCTTTTTTGTGCTGTGCGTAGCTTGTGACTATTTCTATCTATTGTTTTTTTTTAAAAAGCCTCCTTTGAGGCACCACAGATGGCAATCACTCAGGCTGACATTTTCATGTTAAAACAACTGAACTCATGACTCAAACAGGTGGATTAATTTCTATGTCATAAGGACTACAATGTGTAGAATAGTTTATCACAACATCAGAATTTAACTCTGATAAAATCTGGCCTGTGTGGTAGTGTTGGGCAGATCGATCCAAATATTGATAATATCGATACCACCGCTGGTATCAATATTGATCGATACCAGCGTAATGAGATTGATACTTTAGTTTCAGTTTCTCTCCTTGACACTGCAGCGGTTTCATCAAACTGGCGACCTGGCTGCGTCCGCTGCTTTCAAGTGCTGCCCCTCACAGCGCGGCGCAGGCACACTTAGCTCCTCCTCCCCCATCTTGTGATTTGATGTTGTACTGTCACATGACTTAGCAGCGGCAGGCAAACTAGCAAGCAGGCTCAGCCAGCAGCATGCAAGCAACACAGAGAGGGAGCCAAAGAATGTCAGGGAGGAAGAGGAGCGCCGTGTGGTCATATTTTCAGGCCGAAAATGACGGCGACCTGTATTACTTGTAAGAAGGGAGTAAAATGCAGTGGTAACACTACAAGTTTGTTCAGGCACTTAACAAATCATGCGAAAGAAAACAAGGAACTAAAGAAACGGAGAGAGGTCACGTAGGTGACCTCTCAAATGTGAAATGCATATAATAATTACAACCTGTGTCATTTTGTGACTTCCTACAAATTGTTGTCTGTTGAGACTGTTCCATGTTAATTTGACCTTTGTTGAACCTGATTTTAGATCCACTAGTGTGGGTCAAGGAATTGTAAACCTGTAAAGCTGTAAATTACATGTCTTTACAACATGTCAAAACACATGCTGTCCAAGCTCAGCAGTTGCATTTATCTAGGTTTTCTCCATTGCTGTTGACACACATGCATGAAATGAAATTCATCCACCATGTAGCAGCATACAGCAGCAAGCATACAAGCAAACAAGTCAATATAGTATTTCTTGGCACACCAGCAATCATATCACATTGGCTTTGTGGCTCATTAAATCCCAGTTATGTTAGCCCTTTTAGCCATTTGGCTTATTGAATTAGTGTTACATCAACTTAAGTGTGTGTGTTTGTTTTTGGTTGTCTGTGCTGGTAGACCAGAGCGAAAGTGCCAAAGAGGAGGAAGAGGACAGTGCTAAGGAAGAAAATGAGGTAGAAGAGAAGAAAGAGTCAGAGAAAACTGTTGACAGACCCAAGACAGGACAGGAGGAGATGAAAACAGATGTGGACAGGCAAGAGGAGGAGGAGAACAGGAGGGAGTTGGAGGAGCAACGGCCTGAAAAGGAGGGAGGACACAATAATTTGACTGACGGCCATCGAGGGACGAAGCAGTGGCAAAGTCAGAATGGTATGCACCCCTCCCCCTACACCTGCTGTGTAAACAATTAGGATTTCAAATATATGTACATTTTGATGTTAAAACTAATGTGGTAGTTATTTATTCTGAGTTTTTTCCCTACCACTGCAATTATAGATACAACGCCACCTTGGGATGTAACCAAGGGATAATATACCTCAGACTAAACAGACATTCAAAGACACAGAGGTTTGCGATACTGATGAGGCTAGAGACGTGGTTCCATTTAACAATAATTCATTTTCATTTTACACCAACACCCTACCAGTAAAAGGCCAATAACACAACAAAGACAATGATGGAGGGAGTTGAAAACGAATGGCTGAAGCTGAGGCTTACCAGCGGGAGGATGGGTCACCAGGAGTGAGGTATCCAAGGGAGAGAGTCACCCCCATCACACGTGCACACACCTCCACGCACACACCACCACACAAACACACACACGGGGAAGATTACACCAGGGGTCGACAATACAGCACACAATGAGGGAACACAACCACCGACGGGCACCAACCACCACCACCTTTAGGCTCTCAGCTTCTGCACAGAGAGGGGACAAACATGACAATTAGTGGGATATCACTTGTACAAATAAACAAAACACTGGATCATACAGGCCAAAATGCTGCAAGAAAATAAAATACAATTAATATAACAACACAAACAAAACAGATTATCACTTGGGACTAAGCCAGGTAGGAGTAAATAAGAAATTAACAAAAACAAACAAAATAGGATAAAGAAAATGAACAGAATCAACTCCAATAATAGTGGCAACAAGCCTGGTAGGAGAAAATAAGAAATTAGCAAAAACAAACATAATAGGATAAGGAAATAAACAGAATCAACTCCAGTACTAGTGGCAGCAAGCCAGCTGGCAATTAAACAATCAAAAAGGAAGAGTTAAGCCCCACTGATCGCACCCATGACACTAAAATGGCCAACACTGAAATAAATGGCAAAGCCACAGTGAGCAAAAACAATAGGCGAAACAAGGGTAGGCAAAGCAGCAGCGTAGGGACAGATGGGCCAGACAGATGCAGCTGCTACATCGCTAGCTGCCAAATGCTAGAGATACGGATTCACCGACACGCGGTCCCGATCCGGCCGTGCCTACGAGCTCAGGGAGGGGAACAGACAAGTGTCTATACAGTTAAGTCCTTCAGATAAGCTAATTCCTAAAACAGCCAATTAGCTTTAACACCGCACATAAGGTTGCGGTGCACGACATAGATCGACCTACCAGCATTGACTGAGGAGAGTGGCAGGTCTGAGGAAGAGGGTCCAAGACAGGCATCTAGAAAACCATATACAGCTAGTATAGAAATGCTAACACAGATCGCTGCAGGCACAACCTGTACAATCACCGCTATCATACCTGCCGCCATAGACATATATACATAGACGCCACATTGACTGCTGCCGCCCACTAGAGCGGCGTGCCTACAGGGCGGCCATCTTGGAACAGGGCCACTTGCTCCTACAGTGCATTACATCTATGGAGGAATGGTGTTTCTACACAATAAAAGATAATAATAATGATAATGATAATAAATTGCTCACTTGTCAAGCTATTTTCACGAGGTTTGTTTGTTAAACGACAGACAGACAGACAGACAGACAGACAGACAGATAGAGATAGTACGAAAAGAACCCGAAAACGTTCAGGTGTATTCAGGACTTTATTTAAAGCATTGCTTGAAGGGTGTACATTGCATTTGAGTATAATACAATTATTTTTATTATTACTGGTATTATTATTACTGGTATTATTATTATTGCTATTTTTATTATTATTGCTATTATTATCATTATATTATTTATTCTTATTATTGCTATTATTATAATTATATTATTATTATTGGTGCTATTGCTATAATTATTATATATATTCTATTAATATTATATTTTTATTGTTATTATTATATCACTGTCATCATCATTATTATTATTATTATTATTGTAGACATAGGATCTGCTGTCTCTACCCTTTTTGAATATCAGACCATCAGAACAGCTTGCAGGAACTTACAGGATCCATCACATTCTTTCATTTTTTTTTTTAGTGGCTCCCCTGAGGACTCAGACTTTGTTGCACACTGCGGGACACAGAGGAGAACTTTGTTCCTCGTGGATGTTAACAATCCTCCCAGAAAACTATTTACAAGAGTATTTACAAGCCTTTCATGAATTGGAGCTAAAACTCCTGAAAGAGAACTGTTTTGCACAGTTTCTTTCTTGTGCTGCCACTCTGGTATTTGAGTGAGGTAAGTTAATTTTGATTAATGATTAATGATTAATTTTAAGCCTAATTTTGAGGAACACAGACACCACTAGTTTTAGTAGGTTAGAATGGTGGTTGTCAATGCCAAATTGTGTGTCTCCAGTATGCTCCCAGAGCAAAAACACATCATCTCCTCATGGACCCCATGCATGACCACTGACTAGGAGCTTGCCCTGAGTGGACCTTCTGATGGAATCATCAGCCCACCATTATTTTTGAGCACAAGTAGGTGGTAGCTCTTATCATTTGAAGAGTGTACAGCATCTGTCACCAGGCTGGCACGACACACATCGCAAGAGAGCCTTCTTAGAACCGCCGAACCACAAACCCTGCGGTGTAGACCAGAGCATTGTCCACAAGACCACCAAAGCGCGTGGGAAGGTAGCTGTGGTCACACATGAGGGCTGCAAAGTTAACAAACGGGAAGGGAGTTCGTCTGCAGTTTCGGCAAAGGACATCTCGACAGCAGACAGACGCTGTGTCATCTTGTGCTGCCATTTTGCCTAGCCCACTTGGTGAGACACCACATCGGACCATCAGACGCCGGAAGATGCCCTGGAACTGGCTGGCAGAGGGATTGTTGTTCCAGCCCCCTTAAGGAAAAAAAACAAACAAGACACACCCACACACTACAATTACACCAAAGATCTTTTCTTATTCTTTTTTAATGGCTGTTAAATGTGAACCCTACCTGATGCTCTGATTGAATTAAAGAGACGCTCCAAGTGACCTTGGCTGAACCGGTAGGTGCAGACATACCGTTGGACTTCATCAGCATCAGGGTGTCAATGTTGATCACAAACCCAATGACAGACAGGTACCTTCAAAAGAAAACGTTTTATTTCCTGATTGTATTAAAACAAAGACACCTCAAGGAAGTACCTAGGAATTTTGTTCATTGAAAGAGGTAAATTGATTTTGCCACCATATCCATCAGATGTGAAACAGCGATGGGCGACAGGGATAGCCACAGTCATAGATCTTTTGCTTAGGTGGCATACATTGTGGGCAAACTGTACTGCCAATTTACTGGGAACAAAATTACTGTGTGCTTCTTACAGGTTTGCAAACCTTATTTTCTTTTAGGATGCTAACCCATCTATAGGAACATTATTGAACCGGAACAGGGACAGCTTGAAACAAGAACACACAATACATGATATCTGCATGATGTTAACATGGTATCATACATACCGTTGACACCTGTAGGACCTGAAAAACACTAAACAATTCAATCAGAAAAAAATGCAGACAGCAAACAAATTGGAACAAGACATATATCACATACACATATACTTCATAGAAACTCCTCATCCTCACACATAAATCCCTTCATGCCCTTGCCCCCCAGTACCTGTCCAACCTTCTCCATCTCCACTCATCATCCCCGACCCTGCGTTCTTCTGATTCTGCTCTTCTCTCCATCCCCTGTACCAGACTACAGACCTTTGGTGACAGAGCCTTCAATGTCGCTGCCCCCACTCTTTGGAACTCTCTCCCTTCTGAAATCCGCCTCGCCCCAACCTCACCTCAAGACTCACGTTCTCTCCATGCCATTTCCAAATTAGCCATTTAGTTCTCTCCTTTATTCATCCATTTTATTTTCACTGTAAAGTGACCTTGGGTTTTTTGAAAGGCGCTGTATAAATTGAAGTTGTTATTATTATTATTATTATTATTATTATTATTATTATTATTATTATTATTACACAACCTTTACAAAACTTTACTGGCAGAACAGTCGTCGAGGAGTACACAGAGATGTTAGTCATGTCACACATAGAGATGCACCGATCCAGTTTTTTCCTATCCAATCCGATACCGATACCTGGACTGAGCGTATCGGCCGATACCCGATACCGATCCGATACCATTGTTGAATTAATAATGAACTGTATACCTTCCACCATGTGAAAGGGACTAAAGGCACCAGACTTTCCTAACTAAGACAAAATAATCAAACAGTTACCAACATTGTAAACATGTGTAACATTCATAATAATAATAATAATAATAATAATAATAATAATAATAATAATAATACATTTAATTTATATAGTGCCTGTCATGGTACCCAAGGACACACGTAACAAAGTGGAACAAACAAATCAAAGAATGAATGGTGCGCCTGTCAGTCAGCACGGAGGGAACACTAGCACCGAAGTCAGTAGCACCGTCTGTAAACAAACTAGAGTCTGGAGGCTCCGTGCACACAGCGGGGGCGACCATCCAGCGTCTGGAGGCTCCGTGCACACAGCGGGGACGACCATCCAGCATCGCTGCGAGCCGGGGAGACCGCAGCAGCAGAGGAGGAGACAAAGCAGCCTGGCGGTGAATAACCCTGAGGTTGTGGTGGAGGGAGGACCAACGGAGCAACGATGGACAGCCCACATAGTATTGAGTACGTCGGTTTGAAAGTTAGCGTTGCTAGGCTAACAGCTGACCGGTGAGGCTAACAGCTGATGGCGGGGCTACTAGCTAATCAGCAGAGAAATGTGACGTGAGTACGTGTAACGTCCTGCAAACAGGAATACAAAATAAAACATAGCAGCTGAACCTGAGAATAAACTAATAAAGAGTTGGTCAAACAACAACTTGCGCTCTTCCAGCATGCGACACACTGACGCTGCCGAATGACGTAGGATGTGCTGCGACGGCAAAAAAAAAAAAAATTGGATCAGCTGGTGGATCTGTTTCATTTTACCGATCCCCGATCCAGCCGTTTTGTCAATATCGGAGCCGATATCCGATCTTAATATCGGATCGGTGCATCCCTAGTCACACAGGTGACAAAGCACCAACCATCAGCGACCTGCAGACAGACGCACAGAAACAAAGAAAGACAGACAGGACAACCACACAAACACAGACATCCAACAGGCACCACCGGCAGGAGGCCGTCACAATAGTCACTATTTTAAAGGACCTCTTTCGGTGAAGGGGTGTGCCATCTTTCACTGACAAACTGATCAAATACTCCCTGGCTCTCAACAAGAACGCCACTCTCTCTGCCCAATTCAAAGCACCAAGGGGAGCTTTGAATCCTTTGGCATGGGGATTGCGGCTGTTCAAGGTGTCAAAGAGCCTGCCAATCATCTAAAAGCAAATATGTGCATTAACCTTAAGCATCTAAAACCATTTCCATAACAGGTATCATATCAAATTAATACTAATGTATTCAAAATTAAAAAACTATTCATTTCTCTCCGCACCCACCCGCCCGCCGGCGGGCGATTGCAGAAAAGTGACTGTATGTCTACACTACGCAGTGACGTATCCCGCTTCAACTTTCCTCAATACGGACATACTATACGTCGTTAGAAAGGGTAGAATCTCCGCAATTCATTCATCCAGTTGATTTTGCAAAAATCAAGAGCACCAAACCATAAATCATTGATATTTACCAGCATGGTAAATGTGAGACACAAGATACGAACGACGTCTCCCTACCTTTGTCGCAGCCCTACAGCTGTAATATGTGTCCATTCCTCAATTATGTATATTCCAGTTGTCCGTAAGAATCATCTGATCAAAAGCATCAAAATGGTTTTTCATAAAATTACTCCAGCTTGTGAATGTCGTCCTGTAAAGTCCATTTGTTTACCGTCTACCAACTTTGTTCTGCGAATACATACTTCATACTTTCCCGGCCGCAATCGGAATTACTCTAGTTCCTGTATGGTGTTGTTGGGTATGCTTGTTTTCATCACTTTGCTGGCTACAAAATAAAAGTGTCCCCATCTTTTTCTGTTCTGTTTTCACCCCAGCACAGCCCGTGAAGTAGATCGAGCGCTCCCTGTTTGAAGGACCAATAGGCTTTGTTTACTGTTTTTCGCTGCCTTAGTATAGGGACAGCGTATTGGCTATCGACATGTCAATCATCCAGGCTTCTAGCCAATCATTTTACCTTTCCAACGAGGGTAGGCATGCCCAGGTCAGTTACGTAGGAGCCGAGATATTTTGCTGCGTCTTCGAGCTTACGAGCTCAGTTTACGCAGGGGGCGCACGGTAAAGGGACGCAGCGGACATTTAAACTTTTATTTGTTGTGAATGCAGAAGGCATTCACAACATATGTTCTTCGTTTTCACGGAATTCTTTAATTTTCTTATTATTGGTTGTGAATGCAGAAGACATTCACAACATATGTTCTTCGTTTTCACGGAGTTCTTTAATTTTCTTCTTCTTATTGTTATTATTATTATTATTATTGATTGTGAATGCAGAAGGCATTCACAACATATGTTCTTCGTTTTCACGGAATTCTTTAATTTTCTTCTTCTTCTTCTTATTATTATATCTTCCGGGTCAGAAACTTTGGCCCTTAACTCCTTCCACATTTTTCAACGGATTCACTCCATTCAAACACAGAATATTCATCTCAATTGGGAATCAATCGCGTCTATTTTTCTTGATATCATTCATAATTTCAGAAATATTAGACATTTTTCAGCCTTTTTTCCCATTCAAGCAGATGATGGAATCTTATTATTATCTAATAATTCATACATCCACATTAAAAATCCATTCAAACTGTGAGACGTTCACAAAGATTAGGACTTTCTCCCCCTGGATTCAGCTTTTTCACAACATTCATACTTTTTGCACACTCGCAATTCAAACATTGGAAACTTTTCAGCCACTTTGAGATTTTTGCATTGGTGTGTATGGGATGGAATGTTGACAGCCACAGTGCAGGGGCCAACTGACAGAGTGGAAAGGAGCTGCCCGATATTCAGAAAATCTCGTCTTCAAATCGCCACCATTTCCACAATGTTCACTCCAGCAGAAAAATAAAAACACCAGCTTGTAGGTACACTCGTGCTCGTGCTTACAGCGGATCTCTGGAGGCAATCGGACAAAAACTTTTGGCTCGGTGGGCATTTTACTGACAGGAACACTGACCAACTGACGCATAGAGTCCCATTAAAATGAGAGGAAAAATATCTAGAGGCAGAAAAAAAACATTCACTTTTCTAAACTGCTCAGCAAGACACATTTCTGACCACAGACACACAAAAACTTCTCAGGATGCTCAAAAGACTCTCATAATTTTGACCATACCATTATTTTAGTGATAGCAGTTACTGTTTTGCAAAGAGAAGTATGATAATGTGAGGTGAGCCTCAGCTGAAAACACTGTTACAACAGCTCTCACTGTTGGTTACCAGGACCAGTGTAGTTACCATTACCGTGGCATCTGAGATCAACTGAGCCAACACTGAGAGACAGATTTATCAATGAGTCAGTTTGACACACACACACACACATTCAGATATGCATGTGTGAGCATGCACACATGACCACACATGTACAGACACACACACACACACACGCACACACTCACATGCACACAAATGCGCACACACATATAAAGCAATGCTTAAGCACACACTTACATGCACATAAACACACACACACGCGCACACACACACAAAGCCATGCTTAAGCACACACTCACATGCGTGCACACACACGCATGCACACACACACAGTATATTTCTTAACATTGAAACTATATTTAATGATTATCTTTTTTCTGTCATTCAAATCGGGAACTCCATTCAAATAATTAAATGTTTTAATCATCGATATGTTGAGATTTATTGAATTTCTCAGTCAGATTCAGAGTATTTGATTCATTCTCACTGTAACATCTCTTCTTACTCCATCAGCTGCTTTTCAACACAAATTTAAGCTAGCATTGCAGTTTGGCTCAAACCTTATATTCCATTTCTTAATGCTTCATTCTCACCAAACTATTAGGAAGCTTTATTCTCTTCAGATGAGACTTCAAATAAATTAAAGCAGCCAATTCAGTTTGGCCTCAGTTTTTCAACCAATTCTACATTATTTTCAACCCAGGAACTGTGTTTAAATTTATTTAAATATTTCCAATCATCGACACATCAAGATTTATTGAATTTCTCAGTCTGATTCAGAGTCTTTGACTCATTCTCACTGTAACATCTCTTCAAACTCTATATATTTTAATGCTTCATTCTCACCCAACTATAACAAAGCTTCATTCTCTTCAGACGAGGCTTCAGATGAATTAAAGCTACCAATTCAGTTTGGCTTTAGTTTTTGAACAAATTCTACATTATTTCACTGTTTTTTAGATATTGTGGACATTATTCAAAGTTTTCACAGCCAGCAGTCCGCATTTGGCTTCAGCTGCTCACGAGGAGCATTCACAACCGCAAGTTCTTCAGAACTTGCCTTTTCTGGTTATTATTATATCTTCCGGGTCAGAAATTTCAAATCTTAACTCCTTCCACATTTTTCAACGGATTCACTCCATTCAAACACAGAACATTCATCTCAATTGGGAATCAATCGCGTCTATTTTTCTAATTGATATCATTCATAATTTCAGAAATATTAGACATTTTTCAGCCTTTTTTTCCCATTCAAGCAGATGACGGAATCTTCAAAAATCTTCAATTTTCACACTTTTTCATGCATTTTCAAAGCTAATCTAATAATTCATACATCCACATTAAAACTCCATTCAAACTGTGAGACGTTCACAAAGATTAGGACTTTCTCCCCCTGGATTCAGCTTTTTCACAGCATTCATACTTTTTGCACAGTCGCACTTCAAACATTGGAAACTTTTCAGCCACTTTGAGATTTTTGCATTGGCTTTCAAATGAAGTATCATACATCCATCTAGGACTTGCAGTTATTGTGTTATAAGCTTTTCCATTTGGGTATGCTAAATAGGGGAAAATTTACGAAAATAGGTGGGTGTGAACAGGTTAAACATGCATGTATTTGGAATTTCCCTCTACTCCCTCTATGGCCCTATGCACATCTCTAATCATATTACCTCAATGAATTCAGCCGTTGCGTCACAGTCTTTAAACTGAGTAGCCCAGGTCCCTCAGTGTGCGGAGAGCCACTGTTACTGAGCGACTCAATGTCTGGGCAGCCAGGGACGACTTCATCTTCTGGTTGTCAAAGTCAACATGCTTGTGTGTGATCCTGTTTGCAGCATGCAGTCCGTCCTTCGTCTGACCATCGTTGAGACAAACAATGTATTTCCATTTGATGGGGCCAGTGGTGTTCATTACTGGGCTGTATGCCTTCAAAATCAGAATTAGAATCCTTTTTAGTCACAGCTCAAAGTACTCTCATTACAGACAGGAAAATGTAATGCATCGAAGTTTTTTCAAGTTTCTGGCCTATTCCAGCTCACGGGAATTTGAGCTCAAGCGGCAGACAACAAATAATAATAATAAACCGGCACAATTTCAGAAGGGTTCTACCCCTTCGGGGTTAGAACCCTAATAAACCGGCACAATCTTAGAAAATCTTAATAAACTGGCATAATCTTAGAAGGGTTCTCCCCCTTCGGGGTTAGAACCCTAATAATATTAAACCGGCACAATCTTAGAAGGGTTCTACCCCTTCGGGGTTAGAACCCTAATAAGTCTAGAACAACAATCAGCATTAACCTGTAACATGTTGCGTGTAAGCTTCAGCATGTGGCAGGCATCCATCATGATGAACACTCTCTCACCAGTCATTGGATGTGCAAAAGAGGTCTTCAGGGGTTCACGAGGGTTTGCCCTGAAGTTCCTCAAATGCATGGACAACTAAGACCTTAAGTGTTTTTTCTGGTGAGAGAGCAGTGGTCAGATAGTAAGCAACTGGAGCTTTCCAGTGCCCTTGTATGCCTACCACCATAAACACGAGAGCCTCAAAGGCAACATCCGTCTCATTTAATCCATCCCCCATATCCAAAAAACCTGACATTGTTTGAGTTTGAGGATTGTACTGCACTGTTTTTTTATGGCCATGGCATTCAAAATCAATGTCACCAATCTATGTTTGTCTGGTCTTTCTTGCATCTTCTTCCCAGCATGTCCAGCATCAGCTTATTCAGGCCAGGCTTTGCATCCACTGAAGTCAGCCACCTTTGAAAAATAAAATTTAGCAATTTGACCACACCAACCCCTTCAGAAAAAAAATAAATAAACAGAAAATAGCATATCTGAAAGCTCAAAATGCATCAGAACGCAGTGTGTGATGTGAGCTTTTAAATTGGTAATTTTCATTGTCACAAAACATAGTCTGTAGGATTAAAGTGGTTAATGTATGTGAAGGCACCTACATGCTCTCCTTGCTGCAAGCATTCACACACTATTGTCCTTCTGGGATTTATTATTATTATTATTATTATTCCGTACACTTTTTGTCCATTTGCAACTATTAAAACTGTTTTTCAAATTTCATTCTGCCATAACTTCAGCATACTCAGCTATTGAAACTGTTCAACTACTAAAATGTTCAGCTTTTCAGCTCTTCAGCTTTTTCAGCTTTTTCTAAAAACAAATTTAACATTGCCGCAAATGGGAAAATCTTCAAAACTCCTCGACTTTCAACGTCTTCTTCTCCCTCAAACTTTGTGCTATAGAAATTAGCTTCAACTATCAAAATGTGCAGCTTTTTAAGGACTTTAACTTTCCACCTCTTCAGTCTTTTTCACATTTTTAAGCTCTTGCTGCCTTTAACTTTCCACCTCTTCAGTCTTTTTTCACATTTTTAAGCTCTTTCTGACCTCTTACTCCACAGCTTTTCATCCTTCTTCACCATTTTTGTGCTTTTTCGGCTCTCTTACTTCATCCTTTTAAACCTTCATGAGCTTTTTCGGCCCTCTGCCTCTACATCTTCTCATCCTTTTTTCAACCCTTTTAACCTCTTTCTGCCCCCACTATCTGCAACTTTTCGGCCTTTTTCAGTCGTTTTTCACCTTTTTAAGCTCTTTCTGCCTTTAACTTTCCACCTTTCAGTCTTTTTTCACCTTTTTAAGCTCTTTCTGTCCTCTTACTCTACAAGTTTTCTGCCTTTTCAGTCGTTTTTCACCTTTTAAAGCGCTTTCTGCCTTTCAATTTCCACCTTTTCAGTCTTTTTTCACCTTTTTAATCTCTTGCTGCCCCCTTACTCAGTTACTTAGTGCGCGTTCCTAAAGCACGAGATTTTGACTCTGCTCCTGTGATGACGTTACCACAGGAGGCTACTTGCATAAGCATCGGCTCACAGCCGTCCTCAGCCAGACTTTCTGAGTGAGCGCGCCAAATCTGCTTATTTCTCTGTCATTTTCACTATAGGCTTACAGATAAAAATAGCTGCATACTCAACATGCAGCGAGGCATTACCAAATGAGCACAGATTAATTTGTCCTGAACGGACATAGTAACAGCCAGCCTCGTGCCAGAACTGCCTGCAAAACATGAAAATGGGGAATGACGGAACAGAGTCCATGGAAAAACAAAGCGCACACAGTATTCCGCCCTCCCAAGCGGCGCGCTGATTCGCTAGCACACCGCCAATCAGAACGGCCATTCAGCTGGCACACAACCAATCAGAGAATCCAATGGCTCAGACGTCCATCAGCCCTCCTCCTCAGACTTCGCATGCTCAATCGGAGCAGACAACGTCCGAACGGCTCCGAAAGCTTCCGACACAGCTGAACACACCGAACAGAAATGTTCCCGACCTCGTCCGAGTCTCTCGAAACGTTTCAGACGTCCATCGGTTGGGCTGGTATGTTCCTGCCTTTAAGCTCTTTCTGCCTTTAACTTTTTACCTTTCAGCCTTTTTTCACCCTTTTAAGCTCTTTCAGCCCTCTTACTCCACAGCCTTTTGAGCCTTTTCACACATTCATCTTTCTGCCTTTTCAACTCCTTCAAACTTTTAACCTCATGTTAAACAATTAAAATGGTCAACTTTTTAAACTCTTTCAGCCCCCGTCAGCTTTTCTGCCCTTTCAGCTTTTTAAAATATCCATCTTTCTGCATCTTCAAGTCCTTCAAACATTCAGCTTCATGTTCAGCAATTAAAATGTTCAACCTTTTCAACTCTTTCAGCCCCCTTTGGCTTTTCTGCCTTTTCAGCTTTTTAAAATATTCATCTTTCTTTTGAGCTACAGACACCATTACAACTTTATAATATATAAATATGTTGGTGATAACCCTTACAGTTTTTTCAAAAATCGCAGGGGTTTGGCAGGCATTTTGCCATTCATTCTAATAGGGACATGTTCATCTTTGACTCGGCTCCTGCTCCACCATGTGTGGAGCCATTTTAAGCTCTTTCTGCCTATAACTTTTCTCCTTTTCAACCTTTTTTCACCTCTTCAAGCTCTTTCTGCCGTCTTACTCGGCAACTTTTCGGTCTATTCAGTCTTTTTTCACCTTTTTAAGCTCTTTCAGACCCCTTACTCTACAGCTTTTTAGCCTTTTTAGATATTCATCTTTCTGCCTTTTCAACTCCTTCAAACGTGCAGCTTCATGTTCAGCTATGAAAATGTTCAACTTTTTTAACTCTTTCAGCCCTTTTCAACTTTTCTGTCTCTTCATCTTTTTAAAATATTCATCTTTCTGCCTTTCCAGCTTCTTTATACATTCGGCTTCATGTTCAGCTGCAGAAAGTGTTCAGCGATCAACATGTTCAACTTTTTAAGCTCTTTCGGCCTTGACCTTTTCAACTTTTCAGCTTTTCGACTTTTTCAGCTTTTCAGAAGTACATTCAGCAGATTTCGCTTCAGCCTTCAGCATTCACACTGTATTTTCGTAGGAAATGCAAATTTTTCTAGTTTAATTTACTTTTACATTTTTTGAGCACATTATGAATAAATACCACACACTAGTCCAGCTCGGTCCCTCACAATGCATTTAACAATCAGGCAACATGGAGAATACCGTTGCAATTTATGGGGATGCGGGAGAGGAAGATATTGAGACTCTCAGGAAACTATATGCCTTCGGACCATGAAGGTGTAGCGTAAGGGTAAACTCCCTCTTATCCCTGGTGTACTCATGGCCCTTCTTTGCCAAGAGGTCTGCCCGAAGATCTGAAATTCAGTAAGCATACACTTATTCGTAAGATCCCTTTAAATAAGAAGAAAGAGAGTTTAACACTGACTATAAGCATATATATAAAATATTGAAATTAGTATTTCCATTTTACCTGAGTAGCATCCAATGTATATATGTCTATGCTTGCCGCAACGGACATCGGGCACACCGGAAATGACGGGTGGTTTCGGCAACAGAGAGGGGAGAGCATAGGACCCCTACCTGTCTTTATAAGTTGCCTGTAGACAATGATTGGCTGTCAATCACCGAGTCAACATATGGGACCTCAGAAACTGGAGCATAATATACTGCAGCCCCATTCTGCTACACAAGGTTGCTTTCTGAAATAATGATATTCGCGGGATCAGTGAGAGGTACAGGAAGCCCATAACTAAACATGACCGATAAACAGGAGGAACATACAAAAATAAATCTTACGCAGTTTGAAGACTCAAAATTTGATTGGTCATTGCCTTGGTTGGAATTATGACTTTTTTTATTTAATAAGATAGCAATGGTATCCACCCAGGATGAAAGAAGTGTAAATTATGAATTATGTTGAATTTCTGGAATTTTGTAGATTCTTAGAAAGCTACACAAGTTGCAAGAAGTTGTCACAGTGAAAATAGGACTTCATGAGATACACATACAAAAACACACACAGCTCAAATTTAAAGAAAAGAATGTCGTGCTAACAAGTTTTGGTGTGTTTGCAGACCCTCGGCCTGATTGCCCTCTGATCCATTTCTACAAGAGACCTAGCTACTGTGCCAGCTCCTACCTGCTGGTCAAGTCAAAGGTCAATGAGATACGGCCCATTGATGCTCGGGGAAAAGCCAGGAGACTGCAGCATATCTCCCTGCGTCGCCGAAAGTGACTGTGTAGTCTACGGTTGGACATGAGTGTGATATTATCGCATGATAATCAGTCTTTGTTTATATTTGCATTTAGGAGCCTTGTATTCTAGCTCATCTTCAGCTTGGTTTTTTTTAAAGTCTTTTATGTTTGGCCTTTTATGGATTCATTGATAGAGTAGCTGAAGAGGTGATAGGAAACAAGATGAGAGAGAGGGGGAGTGACGTGCAGCAAAGGGCCCCAGGCCGGGAGTCGAACCCAGGTCCACTGCAACAGGGACAAAGCCTCTGTACATGGGACGCACTCTCTACCAACTGAGCTAAACGGCGCCACATTTTTGGCTTAATTTTAATCTGGCGGTGGTCACTGTTGCTTGCTGCCTCATTGTTGCCTCTCGTATCCCCTCTTTAGCCCCGACAAGGCTTCCTTAATGTGCACCTATCCATAATGTTTTATCCTCACTTTTTTTTCCAAAGAAGATTTGTGTAATTAATTTTGTCATCATATATTTTGTTTAACTATTTTAAAATGTATTATTTTTATTTTTATTGTATACATTTATAAGCATTTGCATTGCTTCCACTGCTTGTCCTTGTCCAGCACATGTATGTGTTCTAAGCAGTACTGTTGTGTTTTTACAGCTCATTTTCATTGTGTTGTTTTGGTCAGCTTATGTCGTTATATGTTAAATGTGTTAATAAATAAAAGATTATGTTATAACTGTTTCTTTTAAGTGTTAGATATATGGTTCATTATCAGTGGGGGCTGGTCTATAGAGGGTGCTCGGGCGCCGCCCCACCACTCCCCCCATGAGAAGAATCACACGTTGTCTGAAGTTACTGACTGGTGACGTATTTCCAGCTTGAGAGTGGGCAAACGGGGTGCAAATTTTTGCCCGATTAATTGAGAGGCAGCAGTGTGCACTCATTCGTGACACCTGTGCGGAAGACGACCCATGATGTCAGCAGCAGGAGTTATGGAGAAGGAAAATTCCATTAAGTCACTGAAAACAACACCATTTAGTAGGAAATTATTAGAGGAGAAGCTCAGAGTCATAGAGCTTGGACCTGACCAGCCAGACATTAAAATTGAGCAACAATCCAAAGACATAGAAAACTACACCTGCTCATTTTCAAGGAGCTGTTTAGCAAGACAGCTTGGCTAACAGCATGCCCTGAAGCTAACGCTTTATTTTGCTTTCCCTGCCTCCTTTTTCAGATGACATGATCAGACCCAGCATGGATTCAGACAGGTGTGTCTGATTTAAAGCACTTCTCAGAAAAAGGAAAAAAGCCTAAACAAACTAGGCTCCTCGTGGAAAATGCTTTGAAACTAGCCATGTTTGATAAAGTCAACATCGGTGAGCAGCTTAATGACGGCTACAGATTAGGGATCCGTAAGCATAATGAGGAGGTGGAAAAAAACAGGCACATATTGCATAAAATAATAGACTGTGTCAAGTTCTGTGGTGCATTTGAGCTAGCTCTGCGGGGCCACAATGAAAGTGAAAGCTCTGTGCTTTTAAAGTATTCGTGGATTTTGTAGCATAACTGGATTCTGTTCTACAGGAGCATCTGCAGACTGCTACTGTTTTTAAGGGAACATCTAAAACAGTACAGAATGAACTCCTTGACTGCATGTTCTCAGTTTTGAGAGAGCACATCATCGAGGAGATCACGAGTGCAGACTTTGTCTCTATCCAGGCTGATGAAACAATGGACATTTCCACCCAGTGCCAGCTGGTGCTTGTGATCTGCTATATTGATAAAGCCCATAATGTGCAAGAGAGTTTTTTTGAGTTTATTCCTCTTCAGAGTGCCACAGCTGATTCCTCCATTCTCCCTGATGACAAGAAGAGCATGGACATTTCCCAGGCATATGATGGTGCAAGTGTCATGAGAGGAGCCACCGGTGGTATGCAGAAGAAGGTGCAAGATGTGTATGTGAATGCACACTATGTCCACTCACCAACTTAACCTCATCATGCAGCAGGTGACATCTCACATCCCAGTAGTTAATCAGCTCTTCTCTGACCTGGCTGAGTTCTCTGGATTTATTTCAAGATCTCCCAAGAGAACCAGCGTGCTTGATAAAGTGGTGGCACACAGACTCCACAGAGCAAGCACAGTAAGATGGAAATTCCATATCCGTGCCAAACACATACTGTGTTTGAGCACAAAGATGACCTCATCCAGTGTTGTGTCCAACAAATTACAAATGTCATAGTAAAAGAAATTGTTAGGTAAAAATGTAAAATTCAAAAGATAAGAAAAGATTAGGATGAAGATCTTATCCTGTGGGTAATGGGGGCAGGACTAGATAGGCTTTGGCTTCTCCCGCTTTTCCCTTTCGGCCATGTGTATTGTATTATTTGAACAATGATGAAATGTGATGATGATGAATTGACATGCCCGAAATAAACAACATAAATAAATAAATAAATAAATAAATAAACCACCAGGGACTTAGGGGAGTTTGAGCCTACCACTATGCGGGAAGCAGGAGGGTTTGTGAGGCTAATGGGGGATGATACTTTCAACTTTCTTCCCAGGGCTGCAACTAACGATTATTTTGGTTGTCGACTAATCTATCGATTATTTTTTCAATTAGTCGATTTGTCACGATTATTTTGGCAGCATCTGTTTCGACTTTGGTTTTAACTCATATTCTTAGAGCAAATTAAAAACCATGAAACATGCATTTGAAAACATAATATTTTGAAAGACAGCTGGATTTTTTTATATATATCAATTGAACTAATTAAAACTAATTACTACAGTTTTTAATTGATAACATATCTTACAAATTAATTAAATATTATGTAATAAATCATTACATTAAGTGGAGGTTTACTATTCAGTGTTTTATCGAATTTATATCATTACTGTTTTGTACTGATTTAATATCCTACACAATAATTATTACTGATATTGCTGCTGTCAGACAGAAACCTCTTATTTGCAAATTTGACTTATTTTTTCATAATATTTTGCTGGCCACCCGTCACCTCTGTACACATTATTAACCAATGAATGTCCTTAACGAGCTTGTCTCCAGCCGGCCTCTTGTCTGACGATGCACGGGGTAGCATGGGTTCACAACAACCACACTTGTTGTCGGCATTCGAGATCTGTTGCAACTGAGTTTTAATAAATCACTTTTTGGTTGCACACTAATGGATGAATATGTCTACAAAATGCAAATCCGTTTCAGTTTGATTTGGTTGTAGGTTTGTAGGCTAATACAGAATAGAGTTTAGATTCTCTGCCCCAGCCTGTTTTTTTTTTTAACTTAGTTTTTTAATAACTCAAAATAATGACTAATTTCCAGCTAGAAAACGTGCATCTCTGTCCTCCTTCCATTGTTGTTTGTGTTTGTGTGGCTACGTGGTTTGACACGTGACTTGTCCTCATGCCGAAAACGTGATTTGTGGCACACGTGACGTTACTCCCCGAGACGCAAGAATAAAGCAAAAATATATATTTTAACAAGGGAAAATGACAAAAATAATAGTAACGCACAGTGACTTGAATATGTAACTTTAATCTAATTACTGCTTTGGAAATAATACCGTAGATTACTCGTTACTGAGAAAAGTGTAACGAGTAATTACTGCTTATGTGCGGCCGGGCTAGGACTCAACGTGCTCGGGTCGGGTCGGGCTTGTTCACGCAAACATTTCACGTCGACAAATTTTTATTGTCGACGTAATCGGCAATGTCGACTAATCATTGCAGCCCTACTTCTTCTGGAAACTATTTCATTGCATCATGCCTCATGTGGACATTTTCTTCAACCAGCTCCAGAAGCGGACAATCGACTCTGTCTTTGTCCGGGGAATCATGCAGCAGTTCACAGACAACGTGCAAAAGATCAGGTAAATTAATATGTATGTTGTGCTGTGTAATATTGATATTGTGTTAATGTCAATGATGCCTAAACAACTCAGCTATGATATATTCCTGGTTATTTTTACCAGGCAATTAAAACTTAAGTTTTCTCTCTAGTTCTGTTCAGAGATTCTATCCCTAATCTCTGTGGAGAACACAGTGCATCTCAGCAGCAGCTGGCCAAGAAACGCCGTACACAGGGCCCAGGTGAACCTTAGCGGATAGCTGCAGAGGTGAGATAGAAGCTAAATGTTTTTGGTTGGTCTTTCACAATCATAGTGCTCTATTCTGCTCTATATAATTATGGTGTAGTTAAGTTTATGTTCCTTTGCTCTGTCCCTATCATAAGGTGTCTTCAGGTCCTCTAAAAGTAATTAAATTGATTAAATTAAAAAAATAATAATAATTAATTAAAAATTAGTTGCCGCAAACATTTTATCAAATTTCATTTACCCATCTTTTCATTTCTTTTTGTCAAAATGAGTGGAGCTCTTTTGTGTGAAAGTCCTTTAAACCTACCTCTGGACATAATACTGTATTTTTCTTTATACTTCCACTTACCTGTTAGCAAGATATAGATTAACCTAACTCACTCTTATAACCATGTTCCTCCATAAGTCGTACTTCTTCATTTTTTTTTAGGTTTGTGACACTATGAGCCATGCAAAAAAGAAGTTCTCCTTCACCAAACCCCTGATCAGTGCTACACAGCTGCAGGGAGACAAATTCCAGCAGTCCAACAGTCAATTCCCTGAAACAACACTGAACACCACCATGGAGGCTTACCAGTGCCGGCACAGAATCAAAATACTTTTCTTAGAAAAATATATTTAACTACATGTACCAACTGCTGAAGCTTAATGAAGCTTATGAATGTTGTTTTTTTCTTGAAAAAACAAACAAACAACCTAGATCCTTTTAAATTACACTTTGTCAAAGCCCAGTGACCCACGAACTGCATCTGTGAGGATGTCTGTCAGTTCTTCCTCAGACTGAACACCTCTTGGAAGGAAAAGGGTCAAAGCGCAGGTCGAGGCGAACGGAAAGCGCTTGGTACCATCCTCCTGATCAAAGAATTGGATCTCCACCTGCTTTTGGAAACCCAGGGGCGGTACTGCATCTGCTCCACTCACAAATGCCAGCAAGTCCTCAAAAGAGAGGGAAGTTTGTTTTTCTGTGAACACACACACACATACACACACACATACAAATATTCCCTTTTGTACTGTACTGCTCCATCGTATTGAACTGTGTGTCTATCCCAGGTTCATATTTCATTGTTTTAATCACCCAACAAAGAACACACCTTCAATTGTGTTGAGGAGACTTTCCCATGAAAACATTGCTTCTTCCTCAGCATCTCTGCGGTTTGTCCCCTCATCAGTCAACTGAACTGAGAATAATTCCCGGAATGCTGATCTTGTCAGTGGTCCCTCTTCATGCGTGAACACCTTCTGGAAAGCCTTCCAGTGTCTCTTCACTGTGTCCCTTAGTCTTCCACACGAGTTCATACCTTCTATGAACTGGTTCATCATGTTAGCTGACCTAAGAGCAAACAGGTGTTATTATGTAAATACAATCAGGTGGACACCAGTGTTCATGCACACAATTATTAGCACTAAGCCATACAGAAGCCTTTGTCTGCATCCACCTGAACTATCACAGTAAAACTGGAAAGAAACCAAATTTTGGAGTCAAACACTATTTCAAATCTTTTTTAATTTTTGCTCCTTTTCGTCCAATTTGTCCACTTCCCATATGTTAAAGGAAAGCACAATCCTACCTAGTAGTACCTAATCAGTTAAGATAGATGATGAACACAAAAACACAGGTGGTTACAGCATAGCACCTTGTTGTATAAAGTTATCACATACTCAATCCAACCTTTCATAAAAACATTTTACTTTTCTACACTGCAATCTACAAACTCAGCACACTGACAGTGGTACCTGTGGAAAATGAAGTGCCTCACAACCTGTCCGAAAATCTGCTGAAGATTTTGGACATGTGCTCCATAGACTTCTGGTACTCCACAGTCAGCTATCCAGTCCTCCAAAGCTGGACGAAGACAGATCCAGTCTTTGTCTGTGCTGCACTGTTGGATCTAAGAAAAAATGTCAATGAACTTCAGAACAGGAGAACAGCTAAGACTCAAGCGTTAACATCTTGCGATGGTGTCTGTTCACTACCTCAACAAACATATCAAGTATTACAGAACACTGTCAATGTAAAAAAAAACCTTCTGGAGTTTTCCCTGGACATCCTTGTTAGGCAATACCTCACACTAGAAGTTTTGCACATTAGCATCCAGCCCACACATCATCTTAAACAATGTGGGGTGTAATGACCTGCACTGTTAAAAAAAAACCTGTAAAAAAACGGTAAATGACTGGCAGCTACGGCTGCCAAACAAAAACCGTAATATTATAGGAAAATATCCTAATTTAAATAAAGTCCATAAACATTACTTGTACAGAAATTTTCATTAAATGCTCTACAGAAAAATACTGTTATTCTACAGATTTTTCCTAAATTATGATCAAACACCTTTAATAAGCCTTAAAAACCACCCCGGAAAAACAGTCAAATGACTGGCAGCTACGACTGCCAAACAGAAACCCTAAATATTTTCACTGTTTAGATTAAAGTAGGGTGGGGAACTTAATTACAAATGAAATACACACCACTGTTGATTCTAAAACCCATTTATTTAATGTATTGAGTTGTAAATTTACAATATCAACCAATTATTCACAAACAGTTCTTCAGAGCCCCCCAGGAGGAATTGAAAAGCTAGAAATTCTATTTCTCCATATGTGTATCTTTTCTGTTAACAGTACTATAATAATGAGGTCATGATTTCACCTTTGAAACAGGTGGAGAGCTTTTGGGCTGAGGGGGTTGTGGTCTGTTGAGTTTTAGCTTGTATTTTCCAATTCAGTTATATTCTCCTGATATTCTCCTGACCATTGGGGGCTCTGTATACTGTAGTTCTTATAGTATTTGTAGTATCTGTGGACAAGCATTATATTCTTGATTTAGAACCCTGAATATACAGTGTACTATTAAGTGAAATCAAAACATACCACAGAAGTTCAATGAATCTGTACCAGAAGTATGCAACAGATGCAGAAGTAAGAATCCTTCTCCAAACTGCCAGGAGTCAGCTGGATCTTTGGTGCATCTGGGGGTGGGGGAAGGGAAACAGGATAAAGTAAGTACCACTGAAAAGTCCTTTTTTTTTTTTTTACCATTTATTTGAACAACCATAAGAAGTTTGCTGTTTGCTATTTTGGGGTGTAGCTCAATTCAAACAGGCCCAAGAAATAATTTGTCTCTCACCATTGACTGCCATACAAACCTTTTCTGAAATAAAGTTCCATGGTGCACACCGGAAGGAGCGTGACTTCAGCTCTTTATTATTGCAGTAAAACTATTTACAAATGTGTGCGGAGAGTTGTGTCTGTATCTCAATCCATTTGTGTGTAATCAGATTGTAAATGTGAAAAAGAATCACACAAATCACCACACACATTTGCAAATCTACCGCGGCAGAAGTGTGGCAAAAGTCACGTGTGAAAAGACAGCCAATTGAGAGGCCCATGTGAGTTGTAACTGATGACTTGTCTGTATTTCCAGCTCTTGGAGAAAAATACTTAGGCTTTTCTGCCAGCGCTTTCAAAAATGAATCTACACTTACAGTTCTCCATAATAATGTAAGGGATAGTGGATAACATTGACCAATATCTTGTCTTATATATTGCAGTTGATACTTTGTAATGGTAGACTTGTCTCTCCATTGGGTGCTTGTTCTCTGCCTTAAACATTGTTCCAATGCTTTGTCTACAAAAAATATAAGCAAATTTATCATCATTAGCAGACATACGTAAGGCCAAATATAACATCTCTGTAACATCTCTCCAAGACGAGCATAAGCCTTATCATATACTGAATTTCCGTGTTATTTAGGGGGAGCTGATACAAAAATCTTAAAACAGTTTGGTATCAAAGTCCAGTGTGTCATATTTAGTGGTATTTAGTCCAGTGTGGCAATAAATTTCACATGGCCTATCACAATACAAGACAATAACTAGAAATACCTCAAGGCGGTTGTATGCCTCTGTGCAGATGTTATTTTGAAGTTGACATTCATGTGTGTTCAGATGCATAACATATGTAGTGAAGAATTTTTTTTTTTAATAATGTAGTTTATATTTTCTTCAAAGTTGAGAATATTACTTCATATATTTTAGTTTGTTATGAACATCCAGATTATGTGCTCACTGACTCTGCAATATCGCCAGCGTGGAGGCACAATACTTATTTGTGTATAATACAGGCACTTAATTAAGAATTACATATTTAATCACATGTTGTTATCTACCATCTACCCTACACACACCAAACTTCAGATCAGATTGAAAATATTTCACACCGCTGAGTAAATTAATTATATTGTGTGTCAATATGTGTTTGGATGTGTGTGAGAAGAAGAAACGGTATTACCTGCAGGTTGAAACTAACAACCCCACAATACATCACAGCAACTCCCCGGGCATTTCTGGAGCTCCTGCTGCATTTTCCCTTTTGCAAGGAAAGTGAGGACAGAGAGGATGGTAGTTATGTTAAGTATACACAGTCATTCAATCTCTTAGACTGATCCGGATTTTTAAATGGGGCAAATAGTATGATTTATGTAAATAACTTGAAAACATTCACATCTTTTATTGTCTTAGAATGACCTGTAGTATAGGCTGTATGACTTACCTTGCCCTCTGACAATCACCACCTTGCCTCGATGAGCGTCTCTGGAATTAGAATAAGAGGTATCAGTGAATTTATATAGTATGTATATAAGTACATGGAACTTAATATACATTTTTATTCTTTCTAATTTGGATGTAATGCTAGGTATTCATTAAGTTAATAAAATATCCATCAATTAAGCAGTTGCATTTTGGCTGGTAAAACAAGGCGTGAAATAGATCCATCTAAAGCTTATAAGGGTGGGATAGGCAGGGAACATACACACAAATGTTTCCAGTGTTGTTTTAATGTACAATAAAATGTATATTTCACCCACAAATTAATATTAACTTACTGCTACTAACATAATGTAAGACTTGAGGACGTCACCTTGGTCTTTGGGAAACAGCGAGCAACATTCTTCACTATTTTCTGACAGATAGATGTAATGTAACGTGTACTTCGTGAGGCAAGTTCTTCGGCCTCCATGTCATCCATTAATTCCTGATAATAGACACCTTGTCGGGCATTATCCCTTACGTATCAGACATTTACACCTTATTTTCCTGGCTGAGTTGTGCCACTGCTTTACTAATTTTGCCGTGTAAACGCGCGCGCGCGCGCACACACACACACACACACACAGAACCAACTGTTGGGTTACTCACTCGTTGCCTGCAAACAGAAGAAACAAAACCTCTCATTTAAACCATTCACTATTAATATCACGAATCAGGACAACAAGCTAACTAACGTTGTCTCCTGTCACTTTTAACATAACGCAACGTTACATAAGGCTAATCAGTTTGAAAACACCATCACTGACAGTTAACGTTAGGGACGGAACACAAACATTGCGTTAGGTTATGAATTTAGAGAAAATAACAGGGAAATGTTTTCTTACCTGATATAGCAGCAGAGATACAGTTGTAACTGTGAAGTTCACTTAATGTTAGCTGACCAAATAGATCCGTCTGACCCTTCAGCTGCGTCCATACTGCATTTTTTCGTTCTCCGTTGAAATCAGACAACTCGGAATCGCTCAAAAAAACACAAATAACGGCAAACAGATGTAAAATAATCCAGGTAATAATCCAGGTAACCCATTAGTGGTCAGATAGACAGCCCGAGTGACGGTAGCACCTTAATCAGTTGAAAGTGACGTACTTTCAAAAAGAAGCCGCACACAGTTGTCATTGGCCAGCTTTCTTGATGACAGCCACATCAACCACATCACATTCAAAGCAACATGGCTAGACAGCCAATAGTAATTGTATTAGCGTGGTATCGTTTTCTTTATGAAGAAAAGATTATAAAGGAAATAAAATAAATGTTGATATATTTTTGTTTGTAGGCTGATATATTGAATTACTTAAGCATCTCTTTCCCTCTCTGTCACACCAATCAACAAGTTTACCGATAGCACCTGAATGCTACAGGTGTCTGGACTATTGCAATCCTTTTTCCTGATTTTGCCTTTACTGGTTGTATTTTATCTGATTTAGAATTACAGTTTGAATATTAGAGTACTATCTACACCAGCATTTTTATATATACCATATAAGTACTAGTGAACGAGAGTGTGAAAAAAATTTACCTTAACATTACAGAGAAAAATGTTGTTTATAAACCTTTATATAATGAGCTACACATTTTTAACAGAGTTTAAATGTAAAAATACACAGATATAAAACTAATCTTTACCTTATAATTACAAAGAGAAACATTAAATTGTTAGTATGGACATAAACCTTTATCCAAAAAGCTACATATTTAATTACAGAGTTTCAATGTAAAAGTACACATGAATCTAAAACTAATGAGATTTACCGTAAAATTACAGAGAAAAACGTTAAATTGTTAGTATGGACTTAAACCTTTATATAACAAGCTACATATTTAATTACAGTTGAATGTATAATTACATGCAAATATAAAAATAATAAGATTTACCTTAAAATTACAGAGAAAAGCGTTAAGATTGTTGTCATTCTACTTGAATTTGAATGTAATTTAATAAAACAGAAAATATCATGTAAAATTAATATAGTATTTTTCTGTAAAAAAAAAAAGAGAAATTAATGTAGTTTGTCATTACTGTCATAATGCTTAAAATAACTGGCGGATTGTTGATTTACAGATAATGTCTGTTATTTTTGCAGTTTTGTACACTATTTCTAAAGAACAGGAAATCAACTGTAAAAAAATAGAGTCATATACTGTAAAATTAGGATTTTTTTTTACAGTGTGAGACCTGGATCACCATGCACAAAGAGACCAGGCAGTCAGTCTTCCTGCTGTATAATAACATTTCTTATCTAAGGCAGACTGATTATATGTGAGAAGAGGTTTCCTTCCTGTCCCTCAAAGACTCACGTGGACCGGACCTCTTTCATCAGAAACCTTTCACACAAAAAGAATAATAAAGTTTTGTTCTGTAGGGGGGCATGGCAGCAGCTGCAGCAGCAACAGCAGATTGGTACACCTGAGAGGGTTCATCTCATCACCCACTGGCTATATCTGTCTGGTCTCCCCACCACTTCGGCACTAGATTATTGCATTGTATATGATGACTTGTTGGTGCTGCTACTTAGTGTTTTCTGTGTTCTTGCATTCGTGCTCATGCCTTTTCTCTTTATTGCATTCAACAGAGGTCTCCAGCGCCGTTCTGCTCTGCTCTGCTTGTGTTCTCCTGAGTCCCTCCACCCTCCTCTATTCGACCCTCCTTCCCTACCTGCCTGCCTGCAATCCCCTCATCTCGTCCACTTCACCCTCTAGCACCAGTTTGTCCAATAAATCTTCACTTCACTACTTCCTGTCTCCGTTGTCGGCATTTGAGTCCAAAAATACAATCTCAACCCCAACAGCTTGATGCCAATGGCGACCAATCTAAAGGTAAAGAGGATTATCCATACCTAAACTGAAAAGAATTATAGGAACATTAACTAGTGCAGTAATGGCACTTTGAAAAATGCGCTTTCTTCTGACCATCGCTGTCAAAGTAGAGTATTCACAGGTGTTGTCTTGTCTGAAGTCGTTCAAAACTTCAACAAGGTCATCAAGAGCCTTTAGATGAGGAGTTAAAAAAACATAATTACTTTCTCTGAATTATCCAACCACTAATAATTAGGTGACTGTGAACATACAATTCGTATAAGATACAGCAGTAAAATTGGTGTCTAATTCTAACTGCTCCGGTCACCCCCTCGACAACTTGAACACAAACAGAAACATATGCTACTATTAATTTAGATTGTCATTACTCACACTGACTGGACTGTCAGGACGAGGAGATGATATCATTTCAATTTCTTCCTCAGGATCACTGTCTTCTAAAATGTAACTACCAAATCAAGTTAAGAGTGAAAGGCAAATAAAAATAAGTCAATTAAGTCAATAAGGAGAGAATATTTATTTCTTAGGTGAAACCCAATGTAAATAGTATACCTCAGTGATGTGTAGGTTGGGCCATCTTCTGGTCTGTCCGCTGATGTGCCTGCTCTCTGCTCTCTAGCCTGCTAATATACAGTAAGTGGGTCTGTGTCACCAACAGTAATTAAAACACTCATCTGAAGTTATTTATTTCAATAAACATTTAAGGTACAAAGACTGAGTGCTGTAGATAATACAGCACTTTGATTAATTCTATTCATTTGTAAAAGAAAATGTACAAAGGAGGATGTGCTTACATGCTGTGGTGTAGTTGGACTACTACATTGAGGAATAACTTGCAGTGTGTCATCCAAATTGCTCTCCAGCTCAGTACTGTACGGAGCGTGTTCATAAAATTACATTGGAAATAGACAACTGTATTTGCATAACGGTTCATCAAGAATGTTTTTCATCCCGGTCAACATGGCAGCTTTGAAGATAAATCACTCTATTTAGCAGTAGTGGAAAGTAACTAAGTGCACCTACTTGAGTACAATTTTGAGGTACTTTTACTTTACTTATACTTTAGTAAAACATTTATTGCAGGACTTTTACTTGTAACATAGTAAGCCACAAATGATCTATGATTATTGTAGCCTGGCAACAAACACTGGGAGTTAGGAAATACCTGTTTATTGTTGACGTGTTGACAAAACGTCTGTAGAATACCTGAAAAAATATATCATCCATATCTTTAGAAGAGAACATTGAAATTATGTGAGTTGAATTCAACAGAAACATCTGGGTTGTCAGGACATTATGCAAAAGTAATTAATATATATACCTCTGGGGTGCCAGCATTTATGCACACATGCGACTCGAGGGCAGAGTGCGGTGAGGCAGGTGGCTCGAAGACCAAGCATTGGGAGGTAGGTGGCTCAAGGGCACAATGCTGTGCGGTAGGTGGCTCGAGGGCAGAGTGCTGTGTGGTAAGTGGCTCGAGGGCAGAGTGCTGTGTGGTAGGTGGCTCAAAGACCAAGCATTGGGAGGTAGATGGCTCAAGGGCACAGTGCTGTGCGATAGGTGGCTCGAGGGCACAGTGCTGTGCGGTAGGTGGCTCGAGGGCACAGTGCTGTGAGGCAGGTGGCTCAAAGACCAAGTATTGGGAGGTAGATGGCTCGAGGGCACAGTGCTGTGCAGTAGGTGGCTCGAGGGCACAGTGCTGTGCGGTAGGTGGCTCAAGGGCACGGTGCTGTGTGGTAGGTGGCTCAAAGACATAGTAGTGTAAAGTAGGTGGCTCAAGGATAAAATGCTGTGAGGCAGATGGCTCGAGTGCATTGCATTGTGTGGCAGGAGACTGGGATGCAGAAGATTTGAGGGCTGGTCTGCGTCTTTGGTGAGTTTTGTGCAAAGATATAATCTTAGTAGACGAACTTTAGTATGATCATAAATTGCCTCCAATGTGCTGGAAGAGTCAAGCTGATGCTGTGCAGAGTCTCTGAGTTCTGTCTGATAGTCAGAGAGCTTTTTTCTTTTAGAATGTCCATTGGGGAAATAAATGGCTTCTGCCATTACTCTGATTTCACCAACAGTTTTAGTTTTTTCAATTGTCAAGGATCTTGTACCTCCTCCTTTAACAGCTTGTACCTGCTTAAATCGCTGCTCTGCAGAATCATAGTCCATCCACCCTAATTCTAACCTCCTCTGTTTTTTCTCTCCATTTTTGTTACCAAGCCTCGGAACTACCCTAATGCGAGTGGATGTCAATGGTGCTGCTCTCTGAGTACCCTGAGCTTCTCCCAAAAACCTGCCTCTAATTCTGTCAATGATTTCTTCCTTTCTTGAATCTTTTACCCTTTTTCGGCAGAAGGCTATCACAGCAATCCTATCCCCATAACTGGGGAGGTACTGCGCAAGATCACTTTCCCCAATAAGAGGAATAACTGAGGCATCAATCTGCAACACAAAATATTAGATAACTATAAGAATAGTGAAAAGGGATTATTTTCCCAGGCTTGCTGTGTCTGTCGAAATCACAGCAGTTCTATATCACATCATATAAAAATCAAAACCAGTCATAAAGCAGCCTGATGTCAACTAATAAGTAGAAAGAGGAATACAAAAGTGCACAAAAACACGTTCACACATGGCATAGTTTGAATCACAAACATTGAAAAACTATGCTCAACTGAGGTGCCAGAAGTGAAAATCATGTTCTTTTTCTCCATACAGGATTTGATTATTAGCAATATTAATGTCATAACCATTCATGGTAAACGCGAGCTAGCGCGTTTACCATGAACAGTACACGCTCCTGTAGAACTTGGTACACAGTGCCTATAGAAACAAGTATCTTTTGCTTGTTTCTATGGGCACTGTGTACCAAGTTCTACAGGAGCGTGTACTGTTACATGTGTGAATAATCAAATTAATTCAAACACGAACTTCAATTTACCTTGTCTTTTTCCATCTTTTCAATGGTTTCCTCTGCAACCAGACATTGCTGCAGGAAAGTTTGGAGGTCATCATCCATCTTTTTGGAGAACAGTAAATTAATAATCACTCCATTGAAGTGTTCAACAGACGTTAATAAGTAAGGGATAATGTATAGAACGGCGGTTATTATCTAAAAATAAGTCCCGACAGGACGAACCGGACTGATCCGGTCTGATCCGTCCTGAAGGAAGTAGACTGAAGTGGACTACAAGACTTAACTGATGTACAGATCAGCTGACGTCGCTTAGCAACCGAAGACGCTGGGGTGACAAGTGACCGGACCACTTGCGGAGCAAAGATTTTAGAGCACGGAGTGATACGAAATACGTGAATCAGAGGCAAAAAGGCCACTCTCCTTGACAACAGTCAAATATGCTTAGCAGCGGTCAGTTATACGAAAATAATTGACCACCGAACGTTGGGAAGCCCCATTCAAGTGAATCGAGCATTCTGATAGTAAGTCGCACTCGCGAGGTAAAAAAAAAAAAACCCATCCATGTCACCTCCAGGGCTCCGTACTTATGAATCTCTTCCTTCTTTTTATTTTTTTCCTTTTCTCAGAACCTGATTCGTGCTTGCGAAATCGGTTGCGTTCTCTTGCAGCTGACATGTTGGCTTTCCCTCGCTTTAGCTTTCCCCCTCTCCCTTCTTCAGTGAGGACACATTATGTAATAAAATAACGACAATGAAAAACCTGCTTAATTTTTTGGATTTGTTTTTATTTATGTATTTGTTTTTTAAGTGACCTTGGCAGAGACATGTCATTGATACAAAATCATATAACTAATGTATTTATAAAAATAAATTAAAAAATAAATAAATAAAAACAGCAGGATTGCGAGGCCCTCTAGTGGCGCGAGGCCCTGTGCGGTTGCACAGTTCGCACAGTCTATGTGAGGGCTCTGAGGCTTACCCACTGCTGAACAGGAACAAGCTGATAACTGAACTATCTCTCATCTACAGCAATGATGAGTTCAAGAACTGTAGTGGAGATGTGGCTCTGTACCAGCTCTTCATGGAGAGCAATCTTCAAGACACCTTTTCAGAGACTGTGGCTCTGCTGAAGATCTTCATCACAACTCCTATGACTACAGCTGAATCTGAGCAGTGCTTCTCAACACTGAAGAGAATCCAGACCTTCCTCAGGAACCGATGTCACAGGATCGTCTTAATGCACTGGCCATGCTGTCTATGGAGAAGAAACTTATCAAATAAGGGTTTAAATTCAAAAACTTTAGAAATACCTGCAAAATCAACAGTACATGCTACAGTTTTGAAACGTTCACCAAACTATAGCCCCAATATTGCTGAAACTTTAGTCTACTCAAACTCATTACAAATTATGAAGTCCAACACTCAGTTTTTTTCAAAACCTGTAAAACTTATAAAACTCCTCCCATAATTTTTGCTCAATTGTCACCAAACTTGCTAGAGAGCATCTTCAGACCGTCCTCCACAAAACATGTTTCTCTGATTTTTGATTTATCAAAAATTAAGCTTACAGCACATCAAAATGTTTGACTGTAAACAGTACTGTAAACATATACTATCAAATTATTGCTAAATACATTTTCAATCTTCCTGAAAAGAGCTCAATGAGTTAGGAGCTGGTTCTTGGTGTCAGGGGTCGTGGGTTCGAGACCCAGTAAGGATGATGATGATGATGATGACAGATTAAAATGTCACATGTCCTCAGCATGAAACACAAGGCAATTGTCCTGATGGCCTCTAAATTAAATAAAAACAAATATCTTGGACTGGACCATGGGTGAAGCTAACCAAAGTTTGCATGAAGGTCCAGTCTCATGCCAGATTACCTCAGCTGTAAACCAAAGCCAATAGTCCTGATGGTGGCGCTACAGCAAGCATCTAAATTTCATAATATTGAAAATTCATAACAAATCAACCCGCTAGAACTTCACACTTTCATCAAACTGTAGCCCCAATACTAAAGAAACTTTTGTACATTTAAACCTATTAAAAATTATGAAGTCATCACTCTGTTTTTTTTAAACTGTAAAACTTATAAAAACCTATCTCCTCCCACAATTTTTGCCTACAGTGCATGAAAATGTTTGACTGTGAACACTACTGTAAACATATACCTGCAAATTGATGAATAAATCTTCAATGTTCATGAAAAAATTGAACATTTTTTAGAGTCATGGTAGATGATGTTTGACAAATATCAAAATTTTACCTAAAAAACTGAATTTTTGAGAACATTTTGAATTCTGCTCTTATGTGAATAATTGCAGTCAATGCAAGCAGCATTTTTAAACATCAGTTATTCACTTATGGAGCAAATCAATCATTGTTAAAAAAAATTTACCAACATCTCCATGCTGTCTAGATGCAATATGTGTATTTTCAGATTTTTTTTCTAATAACTGAATTTTTTTGTTACTCTGTGGTTGTTTTGTGGTGATGTAATTCCAGTCCAAACATAGGTGGCGGTAATGTGCTTTAATGCTGATTGACACCCTCCATTTAAACTGAAGAAGGAGAATCACTTCAAGCTGATCCAGCTGAGAGTAGGAGACAGAGAAACCAAGAGAGAAATATATATATAAAATCACAGCAAAACAAAGATTAAATCAAGAGAGCAGTATTTCAAACTGGTAAGGATCAGATTTGTCTGTTGGCTGGTAACAATAACCTCATATTTAAAGGAGGATTGTTATTTATAATTCAACATGTTTAAAATCCAGGTAATGTTTTTAAATATTAAAAATAACTTAAAATGACCACAAATGCAAACACTTAATGAGACAGAGCAAATTCCTTTCAAGCCCCTTTGATTGATTCAGAACAGAGTGTGTTTTTCCACCTCAAACTAAAGCAGAGCAGAGTGTACCTAATTAGAGTGATAACACCTGTGCAACACACAGTGCCTGTATCATATTCCCTCCTCTGAGGGTAAAATGAGTAGGCTACATGCAATATGTTCTTAGTTTTAAATGAAATATTAACAAATTAGATAGGTTTGCGAAACATGCAAACTGTCTCTTGAAATGGTTTATGTGCCTCGCTCTCTGTGTATTTAGTTTTCTAAATGGTCATTTTAAAGATGGTGATCTATTGTCATGTGCTCATCTGTACTTGTACATGTGCTCAAGTGTAGGTAGGGATAAATTTATACCTGCCGACAAGGGCGTAACATCGGTTTGAAAAGTGGGGGGGACACAAAAAAGTGGGTGTCTGATTTGAATACCATTTTATACATTTCCACATGATTTTAATCATATTCCCAGCTACTTAAAAGCAACACATTATGATGAACATGGCTATCATGCTTAGTCATAGGTGTGATTGGCAAAGGACAAAAGAGCAGGAAAATATACAGCTCCACGATGTCTCTCTTCACATATATTTTGTTCCGTTGTCGGCTTCAGCTAAGAAAGAAATAGTTCGCCTCAGGTGTCCACAATTCTTAGAACATACAGTGTTTCCCCTAGATTGTTCTGGTAACTCAGCAACACTAGGGGGGTCCGGGGGCATGCCCCCCCGGAAGAAAATTTGAAAAATAACCCTTTAAATGGTGACTGCTGGTGAGATTAAAAAAAAAAAAAAAAAAACATTTTCAGAATTTCAGAATGAGAATCTAAGACATGAGACATTAGAGAACTTTTTAAACATTATTTTCTTTATTATTATAGATTTTTATGGAAACAGAATCTGTTTTAGAAGTCAGTGGGCCACCTGACATGGAAGTTACTGAGAAATAAATCATAATTTCTGCTTACAAGTAGTATAATAGTACATTGTAAAAGTACAATAAAAAGAGCTGTGTCTCATGTGTCCAGTTTACTGACACAATCTGCTGCTGGTTTGGAGTCACTGGGTCACATGACATGGAAGATATAGAAAAAACTGCAATTATTTTGTATTAATATATTTGTGTTAAGTAATTTAATGACGGTCCCTAAATGAGTCTCAGTGATTCAGCACGAGGCTCTGGGAGGTGAGCTGACCGTCCTCCTGCTGTTGTCACCGGGAGAACCTCAGTAAAGTCTCGGCTGGACCCGAGTAGAGCTGAGATCGGGCCTAAATAATCAAGCCCAGCCCGTGCACGTTGTGTCCGAGCCCGGCCCGACACATTAACTGTAACTGTAAAGCTGACACAGGCTGTCGTTGCCCACGCGTTACTCTATGACCACTGTTTTCAGTAACGAGTAATCTAACGCGTTAATATTTCCAAACCAGTGATCACTGTGCGTTACTATTATTTTTGTCATTTTCCTTAGTAAAAAAATAATAATTTCTGCTTTCTTCTTGCGTCTCGGGGTCACGTTTCCAGGACGAGGATAACTCACACAAGTCACGTGTAACACCACGCAGCGACACAAACACAAACAATGGAGGGAGGAGAGAGATGCGTGTTTTCTAGCTGGAAATACACTCATTATTTGAGTTATTAAAAAAACAAAACGCAAATGCTTGATCAAGAGCCCGACCCAGCCGAAGACAATGGCCTGTTGCAGCCTTTGAACGCAGCATCATTACACAAACTGTCCGCGACTCACAGCGAGAGTGGGTTCACTTGATTACTAACCTGGCATAGCTGGTGTTGCATCAGCGGGCGGAGTTTGCCATCAAATTAATGTAAAATAAGCACATCAGTATACGCCAGGGTAGATTAATCAAGCGGACATGTTTGAGTATCGGACCCTTGAGAGCTACTGCGTTCGGCTGGATTAAATAAAAGTGGGGGGGACAAAAACGGGATTTCGGAAAGTGGGGGGGACATGTCCCCCCTGTCCCTAGTGGATGTTACGCCTATGCCTGCCGATCAGAGGAATTGAATCCAGTAACACTTCATAAATCAGCCCTTGTTGCTTTAAGTGACCGGGAGGAATTATGCTCTAATTCCTGGGAAAGTACACGTAAGTGGGGGATAGGTACGCTCTAAAACGCAGGCTGACTTATAAAGTGTTACCTTTAATCCTTACAATTTCAAAACAGTGCTTTTCTGACCTGATTTTAACATCTTTGTTAAGTTGTGATTGTGAGGAATTCTAATGAATCGGTTGATTTCCTTTCCAAAGAAAGTTGCCAGTAGGCTACTGGTTACCACAATTGTGTGGGACCCAAAGGGTCACACCAGTACACCGTCAGGGCCAGACCACCACAGCCACCACCCAATTAATTCCTCAAGTGCATCATACAGTGATTTTTTGCGAATAAACTGATTTCTAATTTCTACTTTTCTGTTTTTTAGATGCCCCATAAAGGTAAAAAGAGTGAGACACTGAAAAAGTGAAAGCTACAGAAGGAACTGAAAAAGCCTCAAGTAGCTGTCTGAGTGACACAGAATCTCCCAAACCTGCCATCCAAGATAAAACCAGTTATAAAAAAACATACGCAGAAGTGATGGGTAACATTAGTTCATCCTCCACTGGAAATAATGATGGTCAAATCCCTGCCACATCATATGCTGCTGAAGGTAAGATGCCTGTACAAGGCTCATACCATCAGGTTGATGGAAGGTTCGGTATAAATGCTGGCAGGCAATGTGTTGCCAACAGTTTCAATGCAGTTGTGAAGAGCACCGTGAAAAGCATACTCACATGGAACACTGATGACATTCACACTGTCTTGGAGGATGGAAATAACCTCTACTCTAGTCTACGACAAAAAGGAAAGATAAAATCTAAAAATGGATACATGCTTGTGACTGAACTACCTAACATCTACAGGCTCGGTAATGACACATTTTTACTCAGTTTGTGTGATCCTGTTCTTGGAAAACTTGGTTTGTCTATCTATGATGATGCACAGTACTTTCTGCAGCCTTTGGATATGGCAGTGCAGATGGTCTTCATTGATTTCAATGCATGCTTAATAACTAATGAAGAGTACCACATTTATGGTAAGTAGAGATGGCAATTGGTTTGTTATATTTGATCCTCATACACGCAACCAAAGAGGTCTGGTACATGGAAACGGAACAGCTGTTATTGTGTATCATAACAACATTGCTGACGTTCATCGACATTTGAGAGCGCTTGCATGGTCCCTTAACATGAATTCTGAAGAATTATTTGAGATAACTGGATTGAAAGTAGAAAAGTTAAATCACAATGAGGAATCAACTGCAGCGGAGTCTATTAGCAGCCAAGCTTCTTCTCAGACAAGGTGATGAAGATGTCACTGCCAGAGCATTGACAGTGAAAGTGGATGAGGTTGAAACCCTAAGAGATGTCATACCACTTGATGAGAATGATGACAATGAAAATAGACAAAATTGTGCTGACAATGAAGACACTGCCACAGAACTGGTTGTGAAGCAAATCTTGACAGAGGAAATGATGGAGGTTGAAACCCATAATGATATCAGACCACTTGAGGAATCTTGTGATGTGGTTGTTGTTGGTCATTAAGAACCGTACTTGGTATTCCTTCCTATCACCAGACAGCAGCGACAAGAAAGCTGTTCAAAATTGAAGATGGGGGATCAAACAGTCTCTGAAGACAGAAACTCATTTAGTCCCATGGGTGAACCGTGTGATACCAAGTCCATAAACGCTGATGGAAACTGCTTTTTTAGAGCCATCTCTTTCTCTATTTGTGGAGAGGAAAATCAACATAATAAAATCAGAAAAGCAGTTGTGAGTCATCTGAAGCAAAATCACTTGACATTTACACCTTATTTACGAAATGAATACTCCTCAATTGATGATTATCTGGCATCTTCTCGCATGAAGTACATTGGCTCATGGGCTACAGAACTGGAAATTTTGGCTACAGTTGACTTATTCAACATCAACATTTATACTTACAACGAGAATAGGTGGAACTTGTACACGTGTGAACAGCATGTTCAACACGTGCCTTCCAACTGTGGCACAATATATTTGAAGCACTCTAATGAAAATCATTATGAAGTTGTTACATGTGTAAAGCATAAAAATTATTCAGCAATATGTGCAGGAATTTGTAAAGAAGAACATTTTTTTCAGCACAAAACACAGTTGCAGCAAATCACCAGATCCCAAAGAATCAAAAGGAAACCTGATTACGAGGAGAAACTTGCAAAAATGAGAAGAAGGTACAGAGCTGATCCTGACTACTGGGAACAGAATCTTGAAAAAAATAAAGAAAAAAGTAGAGAAAGTTATGCTGATCCTGACCATCGGAAACAGAAACTTGAAAAAAGTAGAGAAAGTTATGCTGATCTTGACCATTGGAAACAGAAACTTGAAAAAAGTAAAGAAAAAAGTAGAGAAAGTTATGCTGATCCTGACCATCAGGAACAAAAACGTGCAAATAGTAAATCACAATATTTAAAACAAGGTGAAAAAAATAAGAATATACTTAACGCAATTCAAAACTTCAATAATACAGTTGCCAAGAACCTTGCCTACATTTGCTGTGTTTGTCATAAACTGTTGTTCAGAAACCAAGTTATTCAGTGCAAAGTGAAATCATATGGAAAGACAAGTGAAATTGCTGCATTATAGCCTCCAAATGTATTACAACTGCATACTTGCATACACCAAATGAGGAATGTGGTCTTGAGTGCCATGTTTGCATAATGGAGAGAGACAAACTGTGGATTTGTCATTCATGCCATGGAAAGCTACAGAGAGGTAAAATGCCTGAAGGAATTACTTTCAATGGCCTTCATCTACAACCAATTCCATTGGAGTTAAAATGCTTGAATTCTCTTGAGGAACATTTGATAGCCTTGAATATCCCCTTTATGAAGCTTGTTCCTTTGCCTCGTGGAGGACAGAGTGGAGTTTGTGGCCCAGTTGTTTGTGTACCTTCCAGAGGGGAACCCTCTGGGCCTTCTAGGTATTCAGTGAAGGCCTAAGAAAAAATATTGAAATAATTTTGTGTACTCCAAATAAATGTATTGAATTATATATTATTTACTTATTTATTTGTTTTTGTTCACTAAAATAATATGAATAATGTGTAGATTAGGCCATTTTGAACTTGGACTCACTTCTCTTGGCACACAGTGGGTTAATATAACGGAACGAGAAATGGACCAATCACAATTTTTCTTCTGTTGGTATCTGGGTAAATTACTCCCCTCGCAGGGCCTTCGGTAGCAGCAACGAAGGCCCGTGTAATTCAAGTGAATGTGGCATGAATTTGACATTGACAGGTGTCTTAGCCAATCATATTTCACTGACGTGGGGGCGGGATCATTTCACGGCATCTTTCGGGCATTCGCGATTACCTAGCATGAACGTATATAAGCAGGACGACCCGCGAAGGTTTTCAGCGAGGGAGTGAGGAGAAGAACGAACGGGAGACAAATAGGGCGTATGAAATGGCGGCAGTTAGTAGTGAAGAAAACTGTGTGATTACTGGATTTATTGAAACTCCATTTTCAAGATTGCTTTTTCAGGATAAACTTGAAATTGTCCAGAAAGGTCGACCATCACCCGCCTTGCCAGGATTGGTGCAATCTAGCAAGAGCTACCAGAGGCATTTACAAGCTAGCAGCTAACATTACAGCCATGGGCGGCGGGTAATGGAGGCTAGGGAAGGCTGAGCCTTCCCAAATTTTATGCTGGCAAATTGTGAAAATCATGTATAATAATATGCACATAATGTGTGCATATTATTATACATGATTTCCTATTATGAAGGGGCCGCAGCTGCAGCACAACCTCTCAGTGTGTGTGAGGTTGTCGCTGCAGCGGTCACAATGTTGACAAGAATGAGAACGTGTTGCCATGGTGACAGTCAAAAAGAGCCAGTCAACACCCGCTGTCGCTTTGGCGCGTGATTTTTGAAATCCAACATGGATATCCGATCCTTTTTTAAACAGAAGGAAAGACCGAATGAAAATATTTCAAAAGCGGCCAGCAACACCGACTGGAATCCGGAATTTTTATTATTACCGTTTATTTGTTTCAATCACTGAACAGACCAGGCGGCAATTTGGTACAGGTGTTTAATTCCTTCCTCCCGTGTGTGTGTGTGTGTGTCTCACTGAGACTATTGCATATAGTTAATTATATATTTAATGATCAGCAGTTTCATCCTTGCGCTGTGTGATCAGGCAGCCTTCCCAAACGTCAGGCCCACCCGCCGCCTATGGTTACAGCCACTACCCGGCTAAAGCCTGGTTTATGCTTCTGCGTCGCGGCGACGGTGTAGCGACGTCGTCGACCCTACGCCTATTATGGCGGGTGGATAGTGCCACTGCTAGGATTACCAGGAGAAGGAGAAGGAGCAGCCTCCCCTATCCGTCACCGCCAGACCGTGTGGATTTTTGAATGGGAGTGAATGGGATAGCAGATAAGAGACCGGCGGCGACTTCACGGCGAGTGCATGGAAAGGACGTGTATCGACGGCGACGTGACGACGGCGTACATTAGAATTACTAACAAAGTATACGTCTATGGCGGGTGGATAGTGCCAGGGCAACCCTACCGCAGGAGACTGTCGTGTGACATCAACGTCTAAACTGGCTTACGTTACGCCGTCGCCAGTGCAAGTCGTCGTTGATAAGTACGTCGCCACACCTACGCCGTCGTGTATGGCGGGTGGATAGTGCCACTGCTAGGATTACCAGGAGAAGGAGAAGGAGCAGCCTCCCCTATCCGTCACCGCCAGACCGTGTGGATTTTTGAATGGGAGTGAATGGGATAGCAGATAAGAGACCGGCGGCGACTTCACGGCGAGTGCATGGAAAGGACGTGTATCGACGGCGACGTGACGATGGCGTACATTAGAATTACTAACAAAGTATACGTCTGAAACACGTCGTCACCTAAGTTCGTCGTCACCAAAGTACGTCGTCACTAAGTACGTCGTCACCAAAGGACGTCGTCACTAAGTACGTCGTCACCAAAGGACGTCGTCACCTAAGTACGTCGTCACCAAAGTACGTCGTCACTTAAGTACGTCGTCCATAAAGTACGTAACCCTTGTCTTAAGTTAATTACAAATTTAAAAATGTAGGCTATATTAATAATTAATAGGCCTATACACTCAGAAATGTTCAACCAATAAGCTGTCACAACAGTTATAATTACAATTATCATGGGATAAGGAGGTCTGTCACCAAGAAATTAGTTTTTTGTAATTGTTCATTATAAATAATGTTCTGTGTTTTGTTTAGCTCTTGATCTGCTGTCATAAACGTGAGCGGGAATGACTGAATTGTTTGTTGTTGTTGCAACTTTCAATGAAGTTAGAAGAAAAAAAAATTACATCCCCAACTTTGAATGAATTCAAGTCTTTAAGTGAATTTCATGTTTTATATGTTAACATGTCTTTATTTTCGTGTATAATGGGAACTACAGAGTACAGTGCATAGCCTGTACTATGCTCATCCTTTGGATTCACTTGTTTTTCTTTTGAGCAGTTGCAGCATTGAGATTGCACTGAATAGACTAAGCTGTTTAAAAGGAACAAGAAGCCAGCAACACTCTTTCTGATATCTTTAATCCCTCACTACTCACACAAACCGGTTTCGACGGTCAGTCTTCGACAGTGCCCTGCTTTCAAAATTGCAAAATTTAAAAGTTCATGTCCAAATTTAACAATGTTTTCCCGGGAACTTCTATTGCGGATTTTATCCACTAGATGGTGCCATTGTTCAATGGTTGTTGTAGTTACAAACAGTGTTGAATGTTGGAAGAAGTAGGCTACTTAGATCAAAAGTATCAATACCACAATGCAAAAATACTAATATATATATGTATGTATATATATATATATATATATATATATATATATATATATATATATATATATATATATATATATATATATATATATATACACATACACATACATATATATATATAATAGTATTTTTGCATTGTATTTTGCATTCCACCATGACAACAGTAATGAATGCCGAGATTGCATTACCGTTTTAATAGCCGCCTTTATCAGTAGGATACATTTATTTGTTTTGTTATTTATTATATTACCGATCCTATATGTTTGTGAGTTGTTGTATTTTTTTAATTAGTTACGCTAACGGTGGTTAGCAGTTGACGCTCAGGTTATTTGTGTCTAAATGAAGATGAAATAAGGATTTAATGTTTCGCTATTTTTCAGTCCAGTCAGGGAGGAGTAACTGGTGGAGGCTGCAAGTTCTGAGCTTAATGATGTGGAGAGAGAAGTCATCCTGGAGCCGTTTAAGTTCTCTATTATCGAAGACATGTAGCCTGACTGACCAGGGTATGTGAATGGGAAATGGAGGACAATTGTTGAATAAAAGGCAACAGAATTAAATTTTGTTATTTTGTGTTTTCATTACCTATTTAATCAACACCTGATACCCACCTAATAATTTATTTTCATTAAACCATGAAGAACAGAAGTAGGTAAGTGCATTTTAAAATCCAGTTTTAACTTAGGGTGACCAAAAGTTTGCTTTTGGCCGGACATGTCCACTTTTCACGTCATGTCTGGGTCCGGTTATGAATTCGTGATTATGTCCATTTCTCATCGTTTTTTCACGGTATCGTTAAGCACATAAATGCTTGTCTATGCGCTGACGGTGCTTTGTGCAGCTTACTACTGTAAGGTACTTTTCACAAACTGCAGAATTGCAAGTTACCTCAATAGCTCACTTGGTAGGAGTTCTGCAACAAATACCTATTGCAATTTTTACTGGAGCGGCAAGGGTTCGAGTCCTGCTGTTTTTCTTTTTTTTCAGTGTATTTCATTTTATTTGTGTACCATTAATAAGTATATTATATAAAAGAATCAGGTGGAAACATGCAATAAAGCCTTTGAGCAGGTGCATCAGCTATCTTGTGTTCAATTGTTTCAAAATATCTTATATAGGTAAATTTGGCCTACTGGTAAACTATTCAATGGTAAATATGAGAGGTGTTTTTTTTTTTGTTTTGTTTTTTACAAAGACTGGAAGAGTCCAACTGTCCAATCAACAAGTTAAATATTTTTCTTTGAACTTGTCGCTAAATATGGACAGAGCTTAGGCCTATACCCCATTTTGACAGTTAATGTAATGCAATAAAGTTGCTTACAGACTCGCGTTACATTGTTGTTTAATTAAATATCCAAAAAATGTCTTCATGATTTTTTTTTTAATTTTCTTGCGTGCACTTCCTGTTCCGAGCAGTTAGGATTTATTGATTGATTTATGGAGACCAGAACTGATGTGAATGAGAAAGTTGGGGGGGTCCACGACGGCGTAGGTGTGGCGACGTACTTATCAACGACGACTTGCACTGGCGTAAGCCAGTTCAGACGTTGATGTCACACGAGAGTCTCCTGCGGTAGGGTTGCCGTGGCACTATCCACCCGCCATAAGACGTATACTTTGTTAGTAATTCTAATGTACGCCGTCGATACACGTCCTTTCCATGCACTCGCCGTGAAGTCGCCGCCGGTCTCTTATCTGCTATCCCATTCACTCCCATTCAAAAATCCACACGGTCTGGCGGTGACGGATAGGGGAGGCTGCTCCTTCTACTTCTCCTGGTAATCCTAGCAGTGGCACTATCCACCCGCCATAAGACGTATACTTTGTTAGTAATTCTAATGTACGCCGTCGTCACGTCGCCGTCTATACACGTCCTTTCCATGCACTCGCCGTGAAGTCGCCGCCGGTCTCTTGTATGCTATCCCATTCACTCCCATTCAAAAATCCACACGGTCTGGCGGTGACGGATAGGGGAGGCTGCTCCTTCTCCTTCCCCTGGTAATCCTAGCAGTGGCACTATCCACCCGCCATAGCAGCATAAATCAGGTTTAACGGGCAGCCGCGCACCAACAAGCTGTACTGCTGGGATTGCCTGCTTTTCAATCCCGATAAGGAGCCCGGTGCAGCGCGGGATTCAATAATTTAAGTTGCTTGATCAAAGCAGCTCAAAAACATCCCAGCAGGGCTGTATGACCCAGTCATTGCACACTTGGTTCGCAGGATCGCAGGATGGACTTAATTTTGAAGTGATCTTCATTTGGTGAGTAACGTTACCTTTTTTTCCATAACGTTAACCATAATAATAGGCCCTGCTTTATATAGCCTATACATGTATTTCTTACTGTAAAGGTGCCACAACTGTGCATCAAATTAGATAGACCACGAATATTATCGGTTTGTTGAAGCAGCAAAAAAAAAGATATTCAAAATATTCAACACACATCTACCTACTAACATTTTAAGTTTGACAGAATATAAGCATGTTGTGCTTAGAGCATAAGCTGTACCGAACAGGATGAATTAATGTGTGTGTGCATTTCCCAAGGGGCTGAATGTGATGTTTGAAGACCAGCAGAGGACCTTACTGTGGAAAGCAGGTAGGGAAGAAATTACTGTCTGCACTAGGGATGCACATGGTTAACCGATAACCGTTAACCGATAACAGGAACTTTGACCGATTAATACTATCGTTTAAATTTTTTTTTAGCTACTTGTCAATCAACACATGGGAGCGTGTCGACACGTGCAACACGTGCCTTTACGTGCTTTCCGCCACAGCCCACTTCACAGCAAAAATGAAGCGAGCAAAAAGGAGTTCTGTGTGGGACAATTTGGACCGAAAAAGAGATGAGGTTATTTGCAAACTATGCGATATGCGAATCAGAGGCAAAAAGGCCACTCCATTCAAGTGAATGGAGCTTTCTGCAGCATTAAGAAGAACAGTGTAATAATGGTTATTAATCGGGTAATGAGTGTCGGTTATCGGTCATAAAAAAAATTAAAAATGTGCATCCCTAGTCTGCACCTTGTTGCTTTGCATTTGTTCAGTTGCCAGGTCAAAGGAAATGGACTCTTAGTTATACTGTGATTAGCTCTTCATGCTGTGTTGCTTCTTGAAGCGGTTTGGAGATAATGTATCATAATAGAAAAATTGATGGCTGTGATTGTACCTGTATGCATCTGTATGTGTGTGTGGTCTAGGTTTCAAAGGAAAGTCGAAGCCCAACCTGTCGAAGCAGGAGACCAGCAGTCTGACATGTGGCCTGCGCAGCCTGTTTCATATGTACACAAACAAGATTCGCTAGAACGCCTGGGAGGAGGTCCAGAGATGACTGCTCAAGTAAGGAACAAACGTGACGTGTTCATATCCCACTGCACCATCACTGCGACTGTTGACCCTTAAGTGGTAGTGGATTGGTAGTCAGTGGATATGAGAATTGCACCTATTCAGCTACCTCCATTGATATCTAATACGATTTCTAAGTAGATGCAACACTCTTCTCATATTGTTCTGACACTCATCATTGCAATTAACTTTCAGCCCCCCTGTGACATACCACAATCTGCCCACAGCCGATGACTGATAAAAAAATGAAATTTAAGTGCCTAAAAGAGTTTTTTCTGTCTCACTCTCTCTCTCTCTCTGTCTCATCTCACCTCTACTCTCAGGTCAAAGCTCATGTGTCCAGATACATCCCTCTGCTGTGTGAGATCATGCAGTTCAACCTGATCCCTGAGCGCCAGGCTGTTCTAAGAAAGTTTTATCTGCACATCGGCCACGTGATTCACATCGCACAGCTACCTGAGCCCAAACCAGAACCTCAGCCGCTACATGTTGAGCAAGAGGCAGACACAGGTGGGGTAGGAGGCTGGGGAGGAAGCCCAGTGATGCTGCACCACAAATATCCTGGAACACAGAGCTCTACTGCTGCGACTCGGTGTCACCTCAGGGCCCTCCATGTGGTTTATGACAGACACTTGACTGGTGTCAATCAGCTATCTGCTACCACCCATTTGCACCTTTAACCTCGTCATCACACACACAGAGTACTTATTTTCAGAATAAAACAGTAATGTCTTGTACAAGCTGCAGCGATACCTCCACTGGATAAAACTACTGATAAACAACTGAGAGTTGCCCTTATTGCTGATGCGTTCAGATGGAATATATTTCATACATCATCATCATCATACAGTACCAGTCAAAAGTTTGGACACACTTTCTCATTCAATGGTTTTTCTTTATTTTTATTTTGTTCAACATCGTAGATTAATACTGAAGACATCAAAACTATGAAGGAACACATGGAATTATGTAGTAAACAAAAAAATGTTAAACAAACCAGAATATGTTTTATATTTTAGATTCTTCAAAGTAGCCACCTTTTGCTTTGATGACAGCTTTGCACACTCTTGGTATTCTCTCAATCAGCTTCAAGAGGTAGTCACCTGGAATGGTTTTCAATTAACAGATGTGCCTTGTCAAGAGTAATTTGTGGAATTTCTTGCCTTCTTAATGTGTTTGAGACCATCAGTTGTCGTTTCTCTTTACTTAGTTGATTGGTTCTTGCCATAATATGGATTAGAATAGTAGTCAAATAGGGCTATTCACTGTATAGAACTGTGTACCAACAGTACCTCTGCACAACACAACTGATGGTCTCAAACACATTAAGAAGGCAAGAAATAACACAAATTAACTCTTGGCAAGACACACCTGTTAATTAAAACACATTCCAGGTGACTACTAAAATATAAAACATTCTGGTTTGTTTAACACTTTTTTCCATAAGTGTTCCATCAAAGTTTTGATGTCTTCAATATTAATCTACAATGTAGAAAATATTAAAAATGAAGAAAAACCATTGAATGAGAAGGTGTGTCCAAACTTTTGACTGGTACTGTATATGCAAAATAAGTCAATATGATTTGCTTGTATCATTTGTTTTCACAAAATAATCTAATTGTTTTACATGTCATAATTAGATCTAGTGATGTCATATAGCCAGCTTTGTGTCCCTTGTTTTACTGAATGGCCTTTGTGTGTTGTGAAGTCATTTAGGGCAAAGAAACCTTTAAGTCCCGGCAATTAATTTTTGTCCACTGCGGTTAACATGACACTGGGGCCTTTATTTCAAAAACCATGCATGCAGTTTATTTGATTCCTACTGTCCTGTGTAAAGTACATCCTGGGCATTCTAGTGATGTAACACACAAGGGGGTGTGGTCAACAGAGCTCATCTTCTGTCTTTTCAAAATGGTGGGAATTGCAACCAACACATTTTATGCCAGTAAGAGAGTTAAGTGATCAAATTTATACAGAAATAATGTTTCTGTTTATCCTGAGGATGTTATTATATTAAAATAGAAGATTAGAAGTGTATGTTAAAGGGATAGTTCGGGTTTTTTGAAGTGGGGTCATATAAAGTACATATCTATAGTCGATCTGTTTCCTACCGTAATCACCGATCAGTGCAGCCTCAGTTTGGAGGACGACGATGTAAAGCGGTGTGAATTTTACCTATACAACGTATACTTGAACTGTTATAGATTTTTTAAGGTGAGCCTTGTTTTAGGTGGTTTATTTCGCTTTTTCTCTGGACCCCGTTCACTGCAGTACAAAGCTGAGTGTCTGGCTGGAGCGGCACTCTACTCCTCCAAACTGAGGCTGCGCTGATCAGTGATTACAGTAGGAAACAGACCGACTATAGATGTGTACTTTATATGACCCCACTTCAAAAAACCCGAACTATCCCTTTAATGTTAAGCCTTACAAAATACTTTTTTGGGGGGACAGTGGGACTTGCTTCTTCTCATTTCCATCCATTTTCCATACTTCAGGAAACAGAGGCAGGAAAGATTTTGTTTAAGATTATTTAGGGAGAGTAAGACATTGAGCTGTCAGGAGATGAGGAGGAAGAGAGCAAGGCAGTAGAGCAGATTTTAAAATGTGTTTTTTATTTGTTTCCAATATTACTCAAATGAGAAAGAAAAGGAAAATGCATTATTTTATCATTACCAAGTCGTGCCTTGTAATGTACTTTTTGTTGAAAAGAATGACCCTGATGTCCACTACAAGGGAGGTTATAAACAATAAATCAATAACATTTTTGAGAAAATCATCTTGGTGATATATTTATTACAACAACTAATTAAATGATGTACAAAAAAATGTTTTTCTTCCCGGTCTCAGGAGGATATGCTGACCTTGCATGTCACATGTAGGGCTCTGGTTATTATTTTTATTGCTTTGTTTGATTGTTTATTGCCAAGTGTGGCCCGATGGTCCTAGTGAAGGCCCAGGGTCCAGGGCCACGGTTCGCCACTGGTACCTTCTAACATCAATGATGTTACAAGTATTCTACCAAGAGAAGAAAATAGCAATTTGATTGTTAAGGTAAAGCTTAAAAGAATATTATCATACAAAGGCCATTATCAATATCAGTTTGTTAGAACAGAACATGTTAAAATAGCTTTGTGGTATTTGATTAAAAACAACAAGTGGTATGCAGATATAGAAGTCAATGATCAATGGATTAACCCTCTTGAGAAAATTGAAGAAGTGAAAGATGAATTTGAAGTTAAAGATGAGCCAATTGAAAATGATGGATTGGAAAATAATAGCATGGATGAAAGAGATGACTCCGGTGTGCATGAAGACAATGAAGTTGAGGAGGATCTGAATTACACTGAGCAACAACAAAGAATCTTTCTGGATACATGTTTGCAACCTGTTGACATTGGCCAAGAAATTTTGGATCATCACTTTGACGACATCTTTTGTCTTGCACCAGCTGAAGGAAATAATCCTGTCCAGTTATCGAAAGATCTATCAAATTAAGCTAAATGTTTTCCATCCATTTTTCCAACTGGAGGTCCGACTTTCCGTGATGAAAGGCCAATAAGAATTGCACTTGCAAATTATTGGAAACACCGAATCTTAAATGCTGATGGAAGGTTTGCGCAAAATATAGAATATATGTATTCTATTCTCAATACATTTCTGAACTTCAACAAATTTTATCAAATGTTTCAATTGCTTTGAGGAAAGGGTTCTCTAACAGCTTTAGGGATGTCACTGCAAGCACATTGACAAATAAAGAATCTCTTCAAGAGATATTAAAATTTGATGAGGGATACAAATTTTTACGACCTATCCGTGGAATGCCTCCTTTCTGGCAATCTGTCAAAAAAGATTTATTTGCAATGCTGAGACAACTGGGCATACCAACTTGGTTCTGCTCTTTTTCTTGTGCTGAAATGAGATGGAAGGAAATCCTGCAGACAGTTATGACACAACAAGGCATCAATAAGAATATTGATGAAATGGACTGGCTGGAAAAGAATAATTTATTGAAAAAAAATCCAGTAATTGTAGCTAGAATGTTTGATCATCATTTTCAAACATTTTTAAACAAAATTATCTTTTCTGATGCAAACCCAATTGGTAAGATAAAGGACTATTTCTATCGCATCGAGTTTCAACACAGAGGATCTCCTCATGCTCATTGCCTGTTTTGGGTAGAAAACACTACACAGATTGACAAGGCTGAAGACAAGGACGTTGTACAGTTTGTAGGTCGATATGTCACCTGCAAAAGGCCATCAAATGATTTAGATTTGGAGGAAAAAGTTACAAGTGTTCAAAAACACAGTAAAAGGCATTCAAAAACATGTAGGAAAAAACGTACAATATGTAGATTTAATTTCCCACGTGAGCCCTCTTGTCAAACATTTATCTGCAGACATAAGGAAAATGACCAAAAAAAGAACCAAAGTGCTTCAAATACATATACAGTTGTCAGAATGTCAGATGTCAGAACACCCAGAATGTCAGAAGACCAAGCTATGACTATATTGACAAAACTCAAAGAGGCTTTGAGCAACGATGATGTTGAATCCCTCAAAACTGAAGAATTATTTGAAAAAATTGGAATATCTCAAAGCGATTTCGAAAATGCTCGTGCCAGACTCAGTGGCAAAACCAGTGTTGTTCACAAAAGAAACCCAGATGATTTGTGGATAAACATCTCCTACGGGCCTGGAATGCAAACATGGATATCCAGTATGTGGTTGATGCTTATTCTTGTGTTGTATATATCATATCATACATTTCAAAGGCTGAGAGAGAAATGGGATTACTCCTGGAGAGAACACAAAAGGAGGCAAGAAATCAAAACCATGATGCAAAACAAGCCTTGAAAGAACTTGGTACGATCTATCTCCATAACAGAGAAGTATGTGCTCAAGAAGCTGCGTACAGATTGACTGGCATGCTGCTTAGAAAATGCTCACGAAAAGTACAATTCATCCCAACAGGAGAAAATCCTGTAAATATGATTAAACCACTGCATGTATTGCAACAACAGACCCAAGAGGGAAGCATTAGTGACAAAGAATTGTGTCAGCTTGTCAGACAGATATCGAAATAGACCAAACAATGAAAACCTGGAAAACATGTGTCTTGCAAGTTTTGCTTCAGAATACAGGGAGTTGTCAAAATCTTTAGTAAATCCATCCAAAGTAGAAAATGATAACATTGTGAAATTGAAGGAGGACTTTGGCTATATGAGAAGAAGAACTAGAACTCCACCAGCTGTTGTCAGATATGCCAGACTGTCTCCAACTAAAGATCCTGAAAAGTATCATCAAAGTATTTTGTAGCTTTTCTTACCGCATCGAAATGATTCCGATCTGAAACCATCACCTTTTAAGTCATATGAAGACTACTATAAATTTGGAACAATAGATATTGATGGAAATTATCATTCAGTCCAGTCTATAGTTGATGGAAATAGATGTCTGTTTGAAAAAGAATCTGAGAAAATTGACGAATTGAAAGAAATGATCGAAAAATGTGAGGAGTTGGAAGATGTCTGGGGACAGATATGCCCTGAAGTTGAACTTGAGTGTTTGGAATGCCAAGAGATCCTACAAATCCAGAAACAAGACTTGAATGTAGAGGGCAATGTTGATATGATTCCTGATCTGATGATAAATCATGATGTAGCAGTTCTTATTGAAAAGACCAGATGTGAGATGTCAAGTGATGATGCACTTAATCTCTTACAGTCACTGAATGACTTCCAACGGAAAGCTTTCTACCAAATAAGACGATGGTGCCTAGCCAAATGCGATGGTGATAACCCAGATCCTTTTTATGTTTTCATAACAGGTTCTGCAGGAACTGGAAAAAGTCATTTGATAAAGGCAATACAATATGAATGCTCACGAATATTGCAACAGACAACAACGAATCCGGACGATGTCACTGTTCTTCTGACTGCCCCAACTGGTGTAGCAGCTTATAACATTGGAGCTACAACAATCCACAACACATTTCGTATCAATGCTCATAGTAAGCTACCATATCAACCGCTTGGTGAAGAACAAATCAACACACTGAGAGCAAAACTAATGAAAGCAAAAGTAATGTACAAATACTGATCATTGATGAAATTTCAATGGACCAAACACATTCATGGACATCTCAGACAAATAAAACAAACGGGAGATTATTCACCATTTGGTAAAGTATGCATCATTGCTGTTGGTGACTTCTATCAACTTCCACCTTGCAGAAATCGGCCACTTTACGATGAATCGCATCTGGTTAATTTATGGGCAGATAATTTTGCCATTATAGAACTTCTAGAAATTGTCAGGCAAAAAAGGTGTATCATTTGCTGAATTATTAAACAGAATAAGGAAGCTGAAGAAGGGTGAACCATTGCTGGAACCTGATATCCACATGTTGAAACAACGTATAACGGGAGAAGAGAAAAATGTTATCCACATCTTTGCAACAAATAAGGAAGTTGACATTTCCAATGCAGAAATGCTGAGTAAAACCTGTAATGACATAATGGAGATTGAAGCTCAAGATTTTGAAAGAAATGCTAAAACTGGAAGATTGGAAGAGAAAATCGGCCACCACTCAAATGTATTCGATACCTGCTTGAAGAAATCTCTTTCTCTGGGCGTAGGTGCTCGTGTCATGTTGGTTAAAAATATCTGTGTCAGATGGTTTGACAAATGGAGCCTTTGGAATTGTTGCTTACATTGACAGTGGTGATAGATGCTTTCCAAATGCAATTTACATTGTCTTTGATAATCCAAAAATTGGATAGAACCAAAGGTCTAAGGTGTTTTGCAAGCCATGTATACCACAAAATGCAACCCCTATAAAGCCAGAAGAAGATCAAGTCAATAACCGTGGAGGCAAAATGTTGCTTTAAGCAGAGTCAGTTCCATCGAAGGACTTATCATTGAAGATTTTAAAGAATCTGCCATTTATTGCAATGGTAAAATTCAAAATGCTATGAGCAACATGTCACAGTTCATTGAAGTGGAAGATAATCCTGCACGTTTACATCAGTCTTTCAAAATGGTTCTGCATAACATTCAAAGTTTGAAAGCACATATAAAAGACTTGATTGCAGATGATCGTTTAATTGATACTAATTGTGCTTTTCTTTCAAAAACATGGCTCCATGCAGATGAAAACACTGATCCACTACAAATCCCTGGGTTTGTATTACATCATAGACCAAGGTTCAGCAGTTATGACAACAGTAACAACGTGCTTTCTCAATTAAAACAACAGTCCAGCGGTGGTGCAGGTGCATACTGCAGAGCAAATGTGAAAGCACAAGTCAGTTATCCAGTTTGCAACATTGAATGTTTACATATCAAGTTCCCTGATAATGAATTGAATGTTGTTCTTTTATACAGACCAAGCACATACCCAATAAGAATGTTCAAAAGGAACCTATCATGTCTTATCAATGATTTGGAGAAGGAAGAAGGTGGTAAAACCATAATGGGAGACTTCAATGATAATATTCCAAGTTCATCATCAATTCTGAAGATGATGAGTAAATATGGTTATAGCCAACGTGTTTTAAATGTTACTACTGATGATGGTACTCTCATTGATCATATTTATATGAAAGCTGTGCAAAATGTTCATTTAGCCGTGCTTCCAACATATTACAGTTTTCACCATGCAATTACCTTAATATTTTTTGAGTAACAAGTCAAAACTGAAAGTTCTATTTTACTTAAATTTTAACTTTCTCTCTCATTTATTATCTACAGTTGAACCTGAAAATAAACCATACTGACCTGAACTATCATGGATGGATTGAAACTACAGTAACTTGAAAGAAATTTGATGAAAGAAATTTGACAAAAGAAATTTAACAAAAGAAATTGGTGCACAGTGATGATCCAAATTTCTTTAGCTCACACACATGGCTGACTCGTTGTTCTGGGTGCACCTAAATGGACTGAGATAGAGTACTGAATTAATCCAACGTAATCTAATTATTTTTCATCCACAACATAGATCTTGCTATTAAATCCACTAAGTACTGTAATGTAATATCAACCTTGTATACTCTTCATTTGGTAAGTATAAAAGTAGACTGAAGTGGTATTTTTTCTGTGGATCTCAAACTACAGATGTGTGTTAATTACTTTGTAAATAAGTACTCAAATGTCCAAAAGAAAAATTGTAAGTTGTGAGACTTCATTGTGAGCCACCTTTACCTTTCACTTGCTGCAATACAATTTCCAGATGATGCAACCTGCAAAATGGCTGATGCTAAATGCAGGTTGTAATATCAACTTCCTTAAAGTCTTATATTCTCCTGCTTATTACTCAGAATTGCCTAAAAATGCCCAGACCCATCCCATCACTGTACAGCAGCTATAATATTCCTTTGTCTCACAGTCTGAGAAAATATAGACTATCTTAATAGGACAAATCTACATTGTCCCATTAAGCGATTGCATTTGTGTAAACTTTAAGTTGTTTTAATAAATCAAAACATCACCTGGACTCTAAATCTGTTGAATCATTAAAACTGTTTTCCTTCAAGTGTATGAGGACATTCTTACCAGCCAACAGAAAAATCTAAAACAAGTTTTAAACACCGGTTTCCTTATTCACTTTCTTTTCTTCTTCTTTGTGTTAACTCTCTTCTCACTCTGTTCAGCTCTCAGTTATGTCAAGCTAGGAAGTGATTTCAGTTCTACTACTTCTTTGGTTTTATGGGATGTTGCAACCAGCATTAAAGTAGCCTACATTACCACCATCTATGTTTGGACCAGCATTACAACACCACAAAACAAAAAACAATTTTGTCTGTAGTGAATAGTTTTGACTGGCTTTCTGTGTTTCAAATCCAATTGAAAGTTCCTGATTTCAAAACTGTAATTCTGGCACTAGTTAGCTCACAGACAGAGGGTTGTCCTTGGTGTCAGAGGATGTGAGTTAATCCGTTAGTTTAGGCAAAATACACATTCTAATGTCAAAATATGATATTCAGGCATTATGTTTTGTGGATTACATACAATTTCTTATTTATTAATTAAAAAGAAAACTTATTTAATCAAATTACATTAATTATTTTAGGCTGCTTTAATTTTCTTCCTCTTTTGAGGAACTCATACTTCCCATGGGTGAAAACTCACCAAACTTTGCACAAAGGTCCAGTCCCATGCCAGATTACCTCAACTGTAAACTCAAGCCAATAGTCCTGATGGTGGTGCTACAGCAAGCGTCTAAAGTTCAAAACTTTGAAAATTCATAACAAATCAACTACAGCTTCAGAACTTTCATCAAACTGTAGCCTCAATATTGAAGAAACTTTTGTACATTGAAACCTATTAAAAATTATGAAGTACATCACTCAGTTTTTTTTTCAAAAACTGTAAAACTTCTTAAACCTATTTCCTCTCCCTACCTATTTCCCCTATTTATCAAAAAATGAGCCTTTGAGCATTTTAAATTTTTCTTTCATGTGAACAATTGGAGTCAATGCAATAATGACATAGCTAAACATCAGTTATTCACTTATGGAGCAAATCAATCATTTTTAAAAACAAATTACCAACAAATTCCATGCTGCAATATATGTATTTTCAGATTTTTGTCTTGATAACTGAATTTTTTAACAGTGGTTTTAAATCTGCCTGCACAACAGTGAATGGCTTACTCAATTTGTGAAGCCACTGTTGTATTGCCACTTGCCAATTAGCTCAGAGCCAGAGATGACAGTCTTTCGTTCCAGAAGTTGTGAGTTCAAGCCTCAAGTGGTTCAAAATGAACATTGTTGTCAACTGCCTTGTTTTCCTATTCTCCTGTTTGTTGCTCAGAATTGCCTAAATTTGCTAAAAATAGCCCGGACCCGACGCATCGCTGCGCAGCAGCTATAATATTTTATCTTGTTTTTTACCACATTTACATAGTCAGTGGGTCCTATTGTTCAGTCTCACAATGCTATTGGATAGTACCCTCCATTTGTTTATAAGTCCCGCCTAATGGCCTGAACTCACACAACCTCTCATGGTTTCCATCGGACAACATTGCTTTGTTTCACTGGACTAAATTCATCAGATTCAAGTAAGTAAAATGTATTTTATATTTTTTTTGTTGTTATTACAATGTCTAGAACATGTACATATGTAGTTTTTGTAGAATAGATTCATCAAATTTCATTTAAAGCTTTATATATTTGTTGCAATATTACAACGTTGGGTGAGTGTGGTAGTCAAAAATAGCTTGTTGCAGTGGGAACAAACAGGTTGTATTCCCTCCACTACACCACTGCCTGAAACAGAGTGCTTTTTTACGCATGGAAAGTATACATACTACCCTTGTGTTGTGTTCTGGTCAAATTTGACTGATTTAAAAGTTTTATCTCTAAAAAATGTAGTTAATTTGATCAGACTGACCTAAAATTCCACGACTTTGTCCACAAAGAGGATATCAACAGACAATTCAGTTCTGGGAAAGGTGAACATTTTCCTGAATGTGGATGTGTGGATGTAAGCAGGGGTATGCATGTGTTCCTTTTAGTATGATAATTAGAGAGCATTACAAGCAATATTGTCATGTCAAGGCAGTATAGTGTGACTTAATGGCTGGTGATTGGGATGCACATTTCTTTTAGCATGATAAGTAGAGCCATTTAGATTTACATTTAGGGCATTTAGCAGATGCTTTTGTCCGAAGCGACTTACAATAAGCAGACAGTATTGTCTGCCTGGAAAAAATTTCAGAATTCATTGCGTGGGAACAGCCAGGCAGGTGCGTCTGCCCAACTGTGACCTTGAAGACGAGAAAAGCTTGAAGAAAAAAAGGAGAGGAAGCGATGACGTCAGAGTGGAGGGGAATCAGAACATCTGTGCTGTCAAATGGTATGACAACAGGGCCATCACACTTGTGTCATCCTTTGCTGGACCTGAACCTCTGTAGAAGATTCAACGCTAGGACAAAGCAAGCCGTACCTACACTGAAGTTGAGAGGCCTTACATTGTTGGGTTACAAGTATATGGGAGTTGTGGATTTGTTGGACTCATTTACAGCCAAATAGAGGTCCTCCATCAAATCCCATCGCTGGTACAACTACATCTTCTGGCACACCATCATCCTCTCACAAGATGTCTAGCAAAGAGACAATGAACAGGAAACATTTTCAGGCACAACTAGCATCCTCTCTCATCCTGGTGAACACGGCGCTCCAAACTCCAAAGAGAGGACGACCATCTTCAGGCAAAGGGAGTCCAGCAACAGTGACATCAGAAAGCTCTCTGACTCCTCAGAAGAGACCATCCAAGAGAAGTGCACACCTAACATGAAAGTCAGCCATGAAAAGAAAAAAAGGAATGAAGAAGTCACTAGAAGCTGTTTAATAAAAATTAAAAAAAAAAATTCTTCATAAAAATATTAATGTTATTTACCTTTATGGGGCTAAGTAAGCAATCAACCCTGCAAATGAACCCTTAGTTGTTCTGAATTGTTGTTCAGAGAACGTGAGTACACATACAGAAATTCTGCTCCCAACTAAGGCCAACGTTGCAATATTACAACATTTCTCTAAAAACGTACAAAAAAAAAAAACAACTCTTTCATTTCTGCATCAGAGGCCTCCTACAGCAACATCTGAAGGGTCAAAAAAAATTTTTTTAGGTTTTTCTATATTTAGGTCTTACAGGGTTAACCACAGAGTCACTGAGAAATGTGCATCTCTCAAGGAAAGAAGGGCAAAATTGATGTATCACAGCAAAAAGTCCAGTGTTGATTTAACTCCCACAGAGTTGATTTCAACACTTTTTTTTTTTTTAACACATATCTTTATTGATTTTTCAGTCTTTACACAATTCCCCTCCCTCCCCACAACCCTGAACTGGAGCCAACAGTTAAACAGCAAGAAAAATGACATTTCCTTTAAAAAATAAAAAAACAAAAACACAAAAACAATACACCGTACATCTGCCTGTCTTCTAGTTAAAGTTTTTACATAATCAATTTGAAATAAATAGGCGAATAGTGAGAGAAAAAGATGGAAAAATGGAAAAATGAAAAAATAAATAATAATAATAATAATAATAATAATAATAATAATAATAAACTAATAATAATAATAATAATAAAATCAAATAAAATACACAAATAAATTTAAAAAAAAATATACAATAAAACAAAACATATCTATACATATTTTTGTTTGTTTTTTAGGAGAAGGATAGTATTTCTGTATGTAACATTAAAAGACAACAAAAGCGTATAATGGTACAAAACCGACATAAATAAAATAAAATAAAAATTAAAAGGGTATCGTCTTATTTGAAAGGAGTACAATTTAAGGAGTTAGTAAGTCAGGTCTTGATTCCAAAAATACGATAAATGAGTTCCATATGTCATGAAAAATGTGGCTTTTTTGTTTGATTATATATGTGAGTCTTTCCATCGCTAAGCAAGAAGAAAGTTCATTAATCCACATATTCAAAGAAGGACAATGAACACTTTTCCAGTGTCTGGCTATAAGACGTTTCGCATGTAATAAACAAAGATTTATCAGCTTATACTCGTGTGTTTTCAGGGCCAGTGTTTTGGGTCTCAGGCCGAGGATACAGATCTCCGGGCATGCAGGGATTTTTTTATGTATTATAATGGAGATTGTGTCAGTTATTTTTTCCCAAAATTCTTGTAAGTGTTTGCACTTCCAAATACAGTGAAATAGGGTTCCCTTCTCTGTTCTGCATTTTACACAATTATCAGGGATATTAGAATTAAATTTATTTAGTTTTTCAGGAGTTATATATGTTCTCATAAGCGAATTGTACTAGATCAATTTCAATCTGCTATTAATAGATAGTGTTTGTGCTTGATAACAAGCTTTTTCCCGCTCGTCTTCAGTGATATCTCTTTGAAGATCCTCTATCCATGCCCTTCTTTTGTGATCTGAAGATTCCAAAGAAGTCTCTGATAATGTCTTGTATAGAGTTGAGATCTTACCTTTAGCATATGGGTCTGATGTTACCAATTTTTCAATAATACTTAGGGGAGGACATTGATATGATTGCAACCTTGAGCAAATAAAACTCCGTATTTGAAAGTATTTAAACATATGAGTTTGAGGGATCCCAAATTTTTCTTTAAGATTGTCGAAGGACATGAGGGTGTTATCTGAATAAAGATTTATGATCTTCTTTAGGCCCAACTGTGCCCAGAGTCTGAATCCACGATCCGATTTACCTGGTGTAAATAATGAATTGCCCCAGATAGGCGCATATGGTGATAATCCTGATGGCATTTTGAACATTTCCTGTGATTCATGCCAGGCTATGATAGTGGATTTAACAAATGGGTTAGTTGTGTTTTGCTTAAGTCTTTTGAGAGAGTCAGAATAAAGATAACTATCTAATGTTAGTCCCCTGGCACACTTTTCTTCTATTTGGATCCACGGTAAGTGGGGAGCATTAGAAAACCAAAAAAAGGCTGATCTAAGCTGAGCTGCCCTAAAATACCATAAAAGATTGGGTAGCTGAAGCCCTCCTCTTTCATATGGAAGATATAGTAGTGTTAAGCGAAGTCTTGATCGTCTTTTGTTCCAAATGAATTTTGTAAACACTTTCTTCATATTGGAAAAAAATGTTGGTGGGGGTGTAAGGGGGATTGATTGGAATAAATATAAGAATTTAGGAGAATATTCATTTTAATAATATTGATTCTGCCAATTATTGTAAGGGGAAGGTTCATCCATCTATCTAAGCTATCATTCACCTGAGCGACAATGGGGTCGTAATTACATGGGATCATATTTTTAATTTGAGGTGTGATGATTATTCCTAAATATTTGAACCCATCTCTTGCTATTGTGAATGGATGTTGAAATGTTGGATTAATCCTATCTTGCCTGTTGAGAAAAAGTATTGACGATTTTGCCTGATTGACTTTATAGCCTGAGAATGATCCGAATTGATCAATTAGATTAAGCAAGACAGGTATTGTGTTTTTCAGGTCTGAAAGATATAATAATATATCATCTGCAAATAAAGAGATCTGGTGTTCTATTTCTGAAATATGAATTCCCTTTATCCCTGAGTGATCTCTGATTGCTATTGCCAGGGGTTCAAGAGTCATCACAAACAGCAAAGGGGAGAGCGGGCAACCCTGACGAGTGCCTCTCGACAGACCAAAGGATTTTGAGATTAAATTATTTGTAATCACTTCAGCTGATGGTTCACAATAGAGTAATCTAATCCACTGACAAAATTTAGGACCGCATCCAAATCGACAGAGTACATCAAATAAGTAAGGCCACTCGACTCTGTCGAATGCCTTTTCGGCATCTAGTGACAGTACAAAAGTGTCTTTAGCATCTTTTTTTTCATGGATAATGTTTAGTACACGCCTGATATTATGAAACGCCTGTCTATTCTTCACAAATCCATTTTGGTCATTATGAATAATCAATGGTAGGTGAGTTTCTAATCTTAATGCCAGTACTTTTGCCAAGATTTTAGCATCTGTGTTAATTAAGGATATCGGTCTATATGACTCACATTTATCATGTGGTTTGCCTGGTTTAGGTATTAGTGTTATCAGCGCCTTTCTTAGTGATGTGGGGAGGATACCAGATTCCAGGGATTCCTCATACATATTTATAAGGGGATGTACTATTTTTTCTTTGAAGGCTTTAAATATATCTATGGGGAGACCATCAGGTCCAGCTGTTTTCCCATTTTTCATTGTATCAATAGCTTTCAATAATTCTTCAATAGAAAAGGGGGAATCTAGGTGTTGTTTGGCTTTATTAGAGAAGTTAGGAATTTGGAGGCCATCTAGGAATATCGTTTGCTGACTATTTATCCCAGCAGATTCTGCTTTGTATAGAGAGTGGTAGAAATTGGCAAAAGTTACGTTAATTTCTGATGGGTCTGATGTTAGAGTCCCTAGGGTTGTTAAAATGTTATTAATGGCCTTACTAGATTGTAGTTTTCTGCTTTTGCAAGTGAAAGTTCACTATATTGTGCTCTTAGCAGAAGCAACTCCTGTTGATAGAGTTCTATGTTCGTTTTATTTTCATACATTTCCTCCTCCATTTTTCTAATTCTGTCGTTAAGAGACTGTAGTTTTAAATTGACTTTGTTAGTAATAGAGCTTGTATAGCTAATCATTTGTCCTCTTAAATAGGCTTTAAAGGCCTCCCATCTTATAGATGCCGTTGTTTCATTTGTGTTTGTTATAAAAAATTCATCAATGCTGTTTCCAACAAACTTCATGAATTTTGTGTCGTGCAGCCATTTTGGGTGTAGCCTCCATCTATGAGGACCTCTAATGAATTTGGACATTTTATATATTAATTTAACTGGGCCGTGATCTGAAATTATAATGGATTCGTAAGTCACATTATGCATCTGTGAGAATAAATGATTTGAAATTAGAAAGTAATCTATTCGTGAATAAGAATTTGTTGATGAGGAAAAGCATGAAAATTCTGATTTATCTGGGTATTTTCTCCTCCATGGATCACATAAGTCCAGGTCTTGCATGAAATTGTGTAATATTTTCCTGCTTTGTGCATGAGTATTATCAGTACCTTTAAGTCTGTCGAGATTTGTCGCCAGGGTTGTGTTGAAGTCCCCTCCAATAAGAAGATGGCCCGACATCTGAGCTAGAAGTAAAAATAGCTCCTCAAAGAATTAGGGGTTATCAGAGTTTGGTCCATACAAGTTTACAAGATTTATATTTGTATCAAAAAGCGTTCCTTGAAGTATTAAATATCTGCCTGCCTTATCAGGTGAAACCTTTGAAACTTTGAATGGGACAGATTTGTGAATTAATATTAGCACCCCTCTTGCGTTAGATGCATATGATGAGGCATAAACTTGACCTGGCCATCTTCTCCGAATTTTCAATAGGTCATTATTCAATAGGTGGGTTTCTTGTAGAAACACAATAGATGATTTAAGTTGCTTAATTCTATGCATAACCTGTTTCAGTTTTGATAATTTACCTAACCCCCTTACATTCCATGATATGAATGTTATTTGAGACTCATTCATCTTGTAATATTAAGGTGCATTTCCTCAAATGTAAGACCATACCAAATACACTTAGCCAAAAATATAGTTTCGATTAAAAACGTTCTTTCGTACTGAGGCTCTCGGACGCCGTTAACCCGAACAAAACGGCGATTGACTCCCCCTTCCTTTAACGTAAAGATCCCAACCATGGGCTCGACTGATCCTACCGAGAGGAGCATGTCCCTTGCGAATGCGCCAACTAATCTAACTGCGCTCTCCTCGCATCACAGCCCTTCAAAATAAAAGTTGGACTAATTCCCTCAGTGATTTTCTTACACACAACATTGTAAGATATTCCAGCTAAACCTGAGCATATATAGCAAAACATAAAGCTTTTCCGGAGAGGTCTGTCAGTGTTATGTTAAAGCCAAACCATTTCCTGACTAACTTGAAATATAATTGCTGATCTTAAATTGTTTTCCGTTAATTAACAGGGATTCTCATGAGAATTCTTTAGTTAAATCCTAATACTGTATTATCATGTCACCGTTTTATCCGTTTGACTCGATGGATGAAAGTAGTTTCTCCACATCCTTGGGAGAATCACAAGTCTTCGTCTGGCCTTCAAGTATGACAGTCAGCTTAGCCGGGTATCTGAGCCTGTAGTCAATGTTCAGCGCCTGTAAACGTTTCTTCACTCCGTCGAACTGTCTCCGCTGCTTGCGCACATCCATGGAGAAGTCCGGGAAAAACATCACTTTGTGTTGTTGGTATGTCACTGCCTTCATCTTTCTGGCCGCCTCCATTACTCTTTGCCGGTCACAAAAGTTCAGGAACTTCATGATCATCACACGGGGGTATCTCTGCTCCGCCGCCGGGGGTCTGCCGATGCGGTGCGCCCGTTCAATTACCACTGGGCTCGGCAGCGATGCTCCAAACACCTCATGTAGCCACTTTTCCAAAAATCTCACCGCATCTGCCCCTTCTGCTCTTTCAGGCAGGTTAACCAGTCGTAGATTGTTTCTCGGTTTTCCATGTCGTCTATTCTGAAGCTGAGCAACTCTATTTGGTTCACGTGTATTTGCACTGTATTTTGCAGCGCATCCACATTATCCTCTGTCATGCTTATGCGTTGCTCAGCTTCCGATAGCCTACCTCCAAACTCGTGGAAGTCCCTCTTGATGTCATGGATAGCGGACAAAACTCCGTCGAATTTCGACGCGAACATACTTTTCAAGTCTGAAATAGCTTTTATCACCTCATCTTCTCGGTCTTCAGCGTTAGTATTTGCTGTGGCTGCCATCGGCTGCAACACGTTAGCTTCTCCAGACTCTTCTTCTTGATTATCAGGCAGTTTTTCCGTCGTTGTTGAGCGGGTATTTATTTTTCTTCTCTCCATTCACACCGTCTTTCGGCTCTGTATATTGTTTATGCAAGTTGTGTATGAGTTGGAGGAGTTAAACAGGATTTGGGCTGTTTGCTGAGAGAGCTCCTTCTAACGCGTCCTACTTGCTCGCCGCCATGTTGGATCCCCCGATTTCAACACTTTTTCAGGGTTTATGTAGCTCAACACTCTCCAGAGTTAAATTAACACTTTCAAAATAGTTAAACATTTAATCTATGCCAGAGTTCCTTCTTTAACTCACAAAACAGAGTTAAAGTAACACTAAGGGTTTAGACAAGTAACACTAAGGGATTAGACAAATAACACTGCTCTGAGTTACATTGTTTTACAATTTTGTAGTGTTAATTTCACTCCCTAGAGTGTCAAGCTATCTACACTGAAAAAATGTTGAAATTTAATGTGAGACATTTCTATTATACACATTTTCTTACTTCATAATGCTCTGAATGCATGATGATGATCATCAAAATTCTCTGTGAATAGCTTGTTTGCCAAAAAAAAAAGTGATCTTCAACCTAAAGTATATCACCTATTTGACAAAAGACGGGCATGTCTTCTTCCATCGCACTGCAAATAAGAAGTCCAGCTTTATACTCACTGTAAACCCCAATTCACTCACTCAACTCAAAAATTTAGTGGAAACAGCTTGCACTCAAAACTTTTAGTTTAGTACAGTGCAGTAACATGAAGGTTTTAAATACACCAGACACAAAATAACTGTGTCACATGACCCTTGTCTGACTGGACATTTATCTCAGTTCAACAGAACTTTTTTAATCACACAACAAAATAATTTATGTTTTGTGAGCATTTAATTATATGTCATATTTACAGGAAATATATGTTACATGACATACATTTATTAAGTGTAAATAAAATAGTGTGTCATAACTTAGTCATTTTATGTATAAACAACAGTTATACATTGTAATTTTAAAGTCAAATTAACAACATTTTTCATTATTCAGCTAATTCCCAATTAGCTCACTCTACTCAAAGATTTAGTGGAAACAGCTTGCACACTAAACTTTTCAGTACAGTAACATGAAAGTTATGAGTACACCTAACTCAAAATAAATGTGTCACATGACCTTTGTCTGACCTGAGATTTCTGTCAGTTTAACATAATATTTTCAATCAACTGATAAAATAATTTGTGTTTTGATAACATAGAAGTTTATGTCATATTAAGTGGCAATATCTAGTATACATAACACAAAATTAATGAGTTGTTAAATGTATATATCAATGACATTTCAACACAAACAAAATGATATGACAAAACTAAATTATTTTGTGTACAGTTAACTAATACATATTAAAGTCTTATAGTCAAGTAATGTAACTATAATTGTAATTGTACATTTGAACTATATATTCTGTTGTTTAAACCTATTAATTTTCTTTTACAAAACGTCTGTCATTGTGTGCATTAAGCATAAAATATTTAAGTTTTAACAATTTACAGCCTGTGAATGTCGCGTTCGTCTGTGCCACATTTTGATGGAAACGAACCATGACGTATATGGAGCTAGGAGGTGCTAATGGCTCTAATTAGCATATAAACGGCAGTGAAACGACGCCAAGCCAGAGAATGTGTGGGCTGGCTTGAATTTCCTCACTCATCATTGGATGAAACCACTACTTTTAAACAAAAAACGTCACTCGTGATTGATTGGCAGATCTGTCACTACTGGTCAATGTAAACCCCAATAATAAATTAATAAATACATATTTATGATATCATCAAGGACGTGAATGAATTTATTGAGAAAAGGAACATTTGCCAGGAACGTGCTGTTTATTCAAAGAAAGAGCTTTATTAGCACAAACGCAAACACACAAAGCAAAGGAGATCTGCCCACACAACAAATGGGAAGCTCACGGGAAGCCTAAAACCCGACAGCACCGTGGCGGCAGTGGCGGCGTTCTGTCTGAATTCTGTCCATTTTGCAGACGTCTGTGGTGCGCTGCCCTGTACTTCGGTATCGCCTCTAATCTCAACTGCAGCGTGGCACAGAGCTTGGTGAGCTCCTGGCTGCGAAAGGACGAAGGTCGCACAATCCATCCAGACACCCCGCCATCTTCCTCATCAGACATCAGGTCTATGGTGGCGCACTTCCAAAGGTCCACCTCATCCTCGGCTAGTACACTCTGCCTCGCTTGCAACAGCTGTAAAAACAATCAATAAAGACAATTAGTACTGCGCGATACACTGCGTATGGACACATCTATTAATGCACATGAAAAATAGTCACATTGACCAAAAATGGATCTGATCAAATAAATCTTACCCTCTTTGTTCTCGATCAACTCCGAGCTGAACTCTTCACAGCTTCCACCTGCGATGGAGGATCTGGTTGTTTGTACCTGAAGCTCCTGCGTACTGTCTCGTAATGTCTTACAGGCAGCTGGAAATCAATTAAATGAGTGGTAAAATAAATTTAAAAAAACATAAAAACGTAAGTCACAATAAAATTAAACAAGGAAGGAGAAAGCAGTAGAAGTTACTTACACACAACGGCGTCATTATCAGCATCATGTAAATCTGGACTTGCAGACATAGCTCAGAGTAAATAGGAGGTCACTGCCTCGTTATGAGGCGAGGTTAGTCTGTGAAAACAAAATGCTCGCAGCGATAAACCTCCATGTCCCTCTGCGGCAGCGAAGCGCCCTCCATCGGCGACACTCTCCGTGGCAACCCGGCAAAGCTCCTCCCGTCAGCGCAGGCCTCCTCTCGACAATGACCGGGCCGCTAGCCTAGCTCCTGCTAGCTAGCTCAGCTCCTGCTAGCTAGCTTAGCCGAACTTGCTTCGTGTCCAATAAAACACAAACACTTCGACTGCGATGGAGAGTCCAACACACTCACAGCACGTCGTCCGTCAAGAATTTAGGGTTAACCTAACCCTAACCAGAGAAGAGATATAATCCCTCCACCTGGTCCTGGGTCTACCCCTAGGTCTCCTCCCAGTTGGACGTGCCAGGAACACCTCCCTAGGAAATCGCCCTGGTGGCATCCTCATCAGATGCCCGAACCACCTCAACTGGCTCCTTTCCACGCAAAGGAGCAGCGGCTCTACTCCGAGTCCCTCCCGGATGGCTGAGCTTCTTACCCTATCTCTGAGGGAGACCCCAGCCACCCTGCGAAGAAAACCCATTTCGGCCGCTTGTCCCCGCGATCTCATTCTTTCGGTCATGACCCATCGCTCATGACCATAGGTGAGGGTAGGGACGAAGATTGACCGGTAGATCGAGAGCTTTGCCTTCCGGCTCAGCTCCCTTTTCGTCACAACCGTGCGGTGAAGCGCATGCAACACCGCACCCGCTGCGCCGACTCTCCGGTCAATCTCACGCCTCATCATCCCCTCACTCGTGAACAAAACCCTGAGGTACTTGAACTCCTTCACTTGGGGCAAGGACACATTCCCCACCTGGAGTAAGCAATCCACCGGTTTCCTACTGAGAACCACGGCCTCAGATTTAGAGGTGCTGATCCTCATCCCTGCCGCTTCACACTCAGCTGCGAACTGATCCAGTGAGTGTTGTAGATCTACAGCCGATGATGCCATCAAGACCACATCATCTGCAAAAAGCAGTGATGAGATCTTAAGGTCACCGAACTGTAACCCCTCCATACCACGACTGCGCCTCGAAATCCTGTCCATGTATATCACAAACAGGATTGGGGACAAGGCACAGCCCTGGCGGAGGCCAACACCCACTTGGAACAAGTCCGACTTACTCCCGAGTATACGCACGCAGCTCTCGCTTTGAGAATATAGGGATTGGATGGCCCTGAGAAGGGACCCCCTCACCCCATACTCCCGCAGCACCTCCCACAGAACATCCCGGGGGACCCGGTCATACGCCTTCTCCAGATCCACAAAACACATGTGGACTGGGAGATTGTACTCCCAGGCCCCCTCCAAGACCCCTGCCAGAGTTAAGAGCTGGTCCGTTGTTCCACGACCAGAACGGAATCCGCATTGTTCCTCTTCAATCTGAGGTTCGACAATCGGCCGGATCCTCCTTTCCAGCACCTTGGAGTAGACTTTCCCAGGCAGGCTGAGTAGTGTGATACTTCTGTAATTGGCACACACCCTCTGGTCCCCCTTCTTAAAGAGAGGGACCACCACACCTGTTTGCCACTCCTTCGGCACCGACCCCGACCCCCGCGCAATGTTAAAGAGGCGTGTCAACCAAGACAGAGAGCCTTCAGCATTTCTGGTGGTATCTCATCGATCCCTCGGGCTTTGCCACTGTGGAGTTGTTTGACTACCACATTGACTTCACCCAGGGAAATCGGTGATGATACGCCATCATCCTCCAGCTCTGTCTCCATTACAGAGGGTGGCTGAGTGGGATTCAGGAGATCACCAAAGTACTCTTTCCACCGCCCTATAACCTCCTCAGTCAAAGTCAACAAGGTCCCATCCTTGCTGTACACAGTTTGGATGGTTCCCCGTTTTCCCCTCCTGAGGTGGCGGACAGTTTTCCAAAAGCACTTTGGCGCCGTCCGAAAGTCCTTCTCCATGGCCTCGCCGAACTCCTCCCACACCCGCTGCTTTGCCTCTGCCACAGCTGCGGCTGCTGCCCTTCGGGCCCGTCGGTACCCCAAAACTGCCTCAGGAGTCCCCCGGGACAACATGTCCCTGAAGAACTCCTTCTTCAGTCGGACGGCTTCCCTGACCACCGGTGTCCACCACGGTGTCCGAGGGTTGACGCAGCTGCAGCTTCAACAATGGAAGCTTTGAACATCGTCCATTCAGGTTCGATATCCCCAGCCTCCACAGGGAAGCAAGTGGAGCTCCTTCGGAGGTGGGAGTTGAAGGTTTCTCGGACAGGGGCCTCCCCCAGACGTTCCCAGCTTACCCGCACTACTCGTTTGGGCTTACCAGGTCTGTCCAGGAGTTTCCCCTGCCACCGGACCCAACTCACCACCAGGTGGTGATCAGTTGACAGCTCTGCCCCTCTCTTCACCCGAGTGTCCAAAACACACGGTCGAAGATCAGATGATACGATCACAAAATCGATCATTGACCTTCGACCTAGGGTACTCTGGTACCATGTACACTTATGAGCATCCTTGTGTTCGAACATGGTGTTCATTATAGACAGACCGTGACTAGCACAGAAGTCTAATAATAGAACACCGCTCGGGTTCAGATCGGGGAGGCCGTTCCTCCCAATCACGCCCCTCCAGGTATCTCCGTCGTTGCCGACGTGCGCGTTGAAGTCCCCCAGTAAGACCAAGGAGTCCCCCACTGGGGCCCCTTGCAGGGCCCCAGCCAGGACCTCCAAGAAGGCCGCATACTCTGAACTGCTGTTCGGTGCATATGCACAGACAACAGTCAGAGTTTTCCCCCCAGCCCTTAGGCGTAGGGAGGCGACCCTCTCGTCCACCGGGGTAAACTCCAACACGGCGGCGCTCAGCTGGGGGCTTGTGAGTATCCCCACACCCGCCCGGCGCCTCACACCTTTGGCAACTCCAGAGAAGAATAGTGTCCAGCCCCTATCCAGGAGTTTGGATCCAGAGCCAATGCTGTGCGTGGAGGCAAGCCCCACCAGATCCAACAGGTAACGCTCAACCTTCCGCACAAGCTCCGGCTCCTTCCCCCCAAGAGAGGTGACATTCCACGTCCCCAGAGTCAGCCTCTGCAGCCCAGGTCTGGGTCGCCGAGGCCCGTCACCACCACTGCCACCCATATGGCAGCGCACCCGACCCCAGCGGTTTCTCCTGCCACGTTACTCTTTCTCTTCTAGATAGAGTGCCACGTTACTCTATCTCTTCTCTGGCCTGGGAGCGCCTGGGGATTCCCCAGTCAGAGTTAGCCGATGTGGCCGGGGAAAGGGAGGTCTGGGGCTCGCTACTGAAGCTGCTGCCCCCGCGACCCGATTTTGGATAAGCGGTTGACATGGGATGGATGGATAACCCTAACCTAACCCTGCTCGACACCTTTAACTCTTGGCTTTTTCCTCCTCATGCTCTGGTCTACCCGGAAGTGTAAAACTCTTAAAGGTCATGAACTCTCACACTGATAGGAATTACTTTTCTACTTCTTTTAAAACATTCAGAACCCATGATATAATATTTTAAAGTCATTTAAGTACATTCAGTACATTTTAATATTTTATTTATCTCAAAATATTTCATGCAAATTTTAACTTCTTAACAGCTGGCGTTTTATCTTTAACTTGTTCCCAGGACAGTAAAAAAAAAATTAAAAATGTGTATCTTTTTTACACAACATTGGCCATTGCTAATGACATGCACAGTAATTAATCTAGCATACTTTCATTAATAAATCAATTCGGGCAAAGCTTTAAGAGTCTATAATTAGGCTATACTGAGCCTGACTCCCCCTGCTATCCTGATTTTTGTCCTGTCAACTTACTGACATATTGATAGTATGCTATTACCAAGGGAGTAGGTTTGATTTTGAGATTGGTGGGGACACAAAAGTGCTCCAAGGCAGCACTCCTGAAAGTTGACGTTTTTTTACATTAGCAATCATAATTTCACGTCATGCAGATGTTATAGGTTAAAGCAACTAATGAAAGACGAGGAGGCAACTTCGAAGAGTTCTCATATTTACTCTTTAGTGCAGGGCTGTAGGGCTGTAGTGCAACTGTGCATCATACTGTCAATTAACATAGCCTACTGTCATTGCATTGCTATTCAGATCATCATCACACTAACATTTGTCACAGTGCTGAATCTCATGACTAACATATCCATAATAAATTTTAACCTCACCTGTGAATTTCCAGCCTCTCTTTCAGCTTCTCCTCCTACATCTCCTCCAGCTTCTCCTTCTCTACCTCCTCCTGCCTCTCTTCCTCTACCTTCTCTGGCCTCTCCTCCTCCGTCTCCTCCAGCTTCTCCTCCTCTACCTCCTCCTGCTTCTCTTCCTCCACCTTCTCTGGCCTCTTCTCCTCTATCTCCTCCAGCTTCTCCTTCTCTACCTCCTCTTGCCTCTCTTCCTCTACCTTCTCTGGCCTCTCCTCCTCCATCTCCTCTAGCTTCATAGAGCTTGATGGTACAGTTATTGCCTGAGCAAAAAGGCTTTTACTAAATATTAATATTACTTAATATTAATTAATTATATTTTATAATTATAAAATCACATGATCATCTAGAATGTGAGGTTTTATTGTATTGTACCACAAAGTTTCTTCATTTGTGTTTTCAAACCTCACTTCTACACAAATACATGAAAATAAGAATTAAAAATAACTTTTAAAAAGTGTATCTCTCTGGCATTAAATATTCTCTTTTATTCAATATCTGTATTGTTGAGTCTCTACCTATACACCCTTGAAGTAACTTACACTTTGACTCCTAAAGAAGTCTCTTATATCCAGTTGTCTTTTCTTTGACATCCTTCAAATCCTATACAGCACACACGCACGCACACACGCACACAAACAGACACAAACACACATGTAAATGACCCCACTTATGTTAAAATCCGTCTAGCTGACGTGACCCAGGAAGAACTATGTAAGCCCATTTCCACCACGTGTGAAAAAAAATTATGAGATACTAAGTCATAATTATGAGATAGCTAAGTCAAAATTATGAGATACTAAGTCATAATTATGAGATACTAAGTCAAAATTATGAGATACTAAGTCGAAATTATGAGATACTAAGTCATAATTATGAGATACTAAGTCATAATTATGAGACAGCTAAGTCATAATTATGAGATACCAAGTTATCATTATGAGATAGCTAAGTCATAATTGTGAGATACTAAGTCAAAATTATGAGATAGCTAAGTCATAATTATGAGACACTAAGTCATAATTATGAGATACTAAGTCAAAATTATGAGATATCTAAGTCATAATTATGAGATACTAAGTCATAATTATGAGATACTAAGTCAAAATTATGAGATACTAAGTCATAATTATGAGATAGCCTACTAATCAGGAAACGAAACCGTAGCTACGCTAAGTCTAGTCTAAAACGTAAATGGATCTCATTATTGAAGACTACTTCAGACGTGGGTTTACAAATCGTGAGATTTTAACCTTATTGGAAGAAGTACATGACACTAAGTTACACCTTCGGACGTTGGAGAGAAAGCTGCAGAGGAACCAGCTTTGGCGGAGACGACATAAAACAGATGAAGCAGAGGTGGCCTCCTTCATATCCCAACAGCTGCAAACATCTGGCCAACAGCACGGATACCGATGGATGCACCAGAAATGTTGGATGGCCGGACTCATCACAGACAGGGAAACTGTACGCCAATTAATGAGACTACTGGACAGAAATGGGGTCGATCTCCATGCGCACAACCGTTTGCGACGGCGCATTTATGTCAGCCGTGGTCCAAATTATGTTTGGCATGTGGACGGGTACGACAAGTTGAAGCCTTACGGCATATGTGTTAGTGGGTGCATAGATGGCTTCTCTAGAAAGATGATATGGCTCGAGGCGTTCAAAACCAACAGCGATCCCCGAATTATTGCGGGGTATTTTATTGATGCCGTGAGTGAAAACAGTGGATGCCCACAAAGAGTCAGGATAGACCACGGGACTGAAAACACACACCTTGCAGAGATGCAGAGGTTTCTCTGCAACAGAGAGGATGAGGATGAGAATGGAGCGGAGTGTGCCACTTTAGGTCCAAGCACCGGTAATCAGAGAATCGAACGCTGGTGGTGCAACCTTGAGAAGCGAATGCACCCAGTTCTGGATGGACCATTTTAATCAACTGAAAGCAGATGGACATTTTGCTGGCAGCTTCATTGACAAATCACTGATCCAGTTTTGCTTCCAAAATACCATACAGGTACAGTATGCTAAAACCTATTGCTTGCCCTTGCTAATTTTACACTGTTGGCTGGTTTAACTAACAAGCAGCTGTACGAATTATTAATCCTGACCTGCAGAACAGAAAGATTCAGGAATCCTTCATTCCGGCTGCCATTTTTCTTGTATTTATATCATTACAGGTTATTTACTGCTCTCTGTGTTGTCTTTTTTGTGATGTGTTTTTGTAAGCTGCTTGAACTTCCCTTCAGGGAGGGATGGATAAAGTTATTTCTATTATATTCTATTCCCCAAAGGAAAATGCATTTGTTAGCTCTTTGTCACATGTTACGTACTGAATTATAACACTGAAGATTCATGTGCACGATGATTTTATTGCTGATCACTCACTGAAATGATAGAAAACAGTAGTGTCCACTCTTCCTTACACCTGACTTCCTCTGAGTGTAAACTAGTATACTGTCACCATGACAACATCTAACACAATCAGGAGCGACGAAAAATAACAATAAAATAAAGCATACTGACAAGTTCGACCTGAAGTTGTTGTCCATTAGCTAGACATGCAGCATACAATCTCCGACCACAAGGTAAATACCATAACGTTAGATATAGAAACTATAAATACAACCAGAACTAAAGATCGAAGCTAACATGTCGATAGCAATAGCGGCCGATGCTAGCTTAGCTGCTTCGTAGCCTACATCACATCTTGCCATTCTACACAAACGAAGTTAAATATAACTGAATATAACTGGGTTAAGCAGAACATAGATAAAACATATATTGTCGCTTGTGTGTACATTGTGAGTTATCACGTAGCGCCATGTCCACTCTTACGTCCTTAAACCTGAACGAGTGCACTTCCTCTGAGGTGGAATCACAGCGACAGTCACCCACATCAACAAGCTGCTACTGCCATCTACTTGCGGAATGTAGAACCAACTCACCAACTCGCACACAAGCATCCCAATCTTGCAAACATGTTGTAAAGTTACTGTTATAAAAAAGTGTGTGTGTGTGTGTGTGTGTGTGTGTGTGTAAACAAAGGTAAACATTTAGCCTACATTTAAGCCTAATTAAGTGAAAAAAGTCACATGAAAAAATAACACTGTAAATAAGACAATAGTTAATTTGCGTCACTAATAAACATGAGATAACAGCATAAAGCACTGATTACTCTCTAAGAAACATTTTTATTCTATCTCTTGCAGGAGGAGCTTGATGCAGTTGTAACTGCCTGGAACAACCATCGGATAAGAAGAGCAAACAATCCCCGGGCTCCCAATGGTCGCCCTTCCATCATGCATGTGGTCCCCAGTCTTTACGGGGCACAGGATTTCCTGCGGCCAGTTGAGCCAATGAAGATTGAAATTTGTCGAGAGGACTGCAGCTTTAAGGACTATCCTTGTGATGAGGACATGTTCCATTTATGTATGGAACTGATTGCTGAGCACAACCTGGAAATGTCCGATGATGTGTTTGCAATTACTGACCTGTATCTTAGACTTCGCCAATTGATTAATGATGGGCTGAGGGAGTAAAGTGGGCCTATGGGCCACAAACACCTTATGTGTCACTTAATACGTAAATGTATTTGTTTATTTCATTGGTTATGTTTAGTTTTTAAGTAAAGCAGTGTCTGCATCTGATAAAAGTGTATTACATCTTTTGTACAGTATAGCAGAACATTCTTCTAAATATTATCAGTAAAATAACATCACCACACAGTACAGGATAACAATTGTAATTGTAATTGTGACAAATTCATCAACAAGAACATTTTAACAAAGACAGTTAAACATTTTTAACCATTTGCTGCTGATGGGAAACGTGGTCATGGCAGCCAAAAATAAGACAACAGTAGAATAGCTGTTTTATATGAGCATTATCAAAGAAAAGGACCTTTCCTTGAGGCATGTATTTGCACAAAAACATGTTTTGGCCTAGAACTTATCTGTCATTAAAGACAACCAAATGTTAAGTCTTCATAAGTGACTTTACAAAAAAAAACAATTGTCAGGTGGCTCAAAAACAAAAATACAAAGAAGATAAAAAAAACACATTTTTGCATAGACCTTGATAGATAAGATTCTCAAAGGTGCAAAGTAACATAAGTCAAATTAATATGTTTGCCATTGTTGATCTTCACTACTGTGATGCTATTATGTCATGTTATTATGCTTAGCAAATGACTGGCTAACAAAAAATGTATTGTCATTTTACTGTAAAGTTACCTGTTCAACAATTTCAACACTGTAATGTTTTACAGACATGGTCACTGTTAACAGGAAATGAACATTTTATGTTGTATACGGATCATATACAAACACTGTCTTGACTGAGTTAAATTATGTCCATTACCCACACATTGGAGGACAACACCTTGTTCATTTCAGAGCTGAAGTCTGGGTTGTTATCATAATGGACTGAGAGCTCCAGCACACAGCCACATGTATGGGCCACGGGTCTTCTTTGGAAACCTTGAATCTGATTGAACTCAACTATGATGTTCTTCCCTAAGAATAGATCCGAACCTGTGCAGAACCTGAGGAACAAACAAAGATGCTGCACATCAGTGTTCCTTAAGTATGTAGTGAGGTACTTTTGAATGTCCTTCTGGTGGACATTCATGTCCTCTGGGAAGGTGAGGGACTTCAAAACCTTTCTCACATTTGGTTGCAGTGTTTCATACACTTTGCTGATTTCCTGAAGGCTGTGCTTAGCCATGCTGAGTATTTTTGCCCATTGCTCGATCACATATGCAGGAGCTTGGCGTTTTGTGGGCAAGTTCTTGGAGAATTTCATTGACATTGCTGGCTGTTGGTATCCTTCTGCAGCTGTTGTTATCAAGGATCTCAATTAATTCTTCCTGATCAACAGTGTCAAAATCTGATTGCCAAGATTCAAATGCTGTACGCTCAGATTCAGGCAAGTATTTAAGGAAATTCTCCACCAAATCACTCTTGACATCACCCAAAGCAGCTTGCTCTAATAGGACAGGTGCAATCTTCACAGGAAGCTATTTCTCTCTCTCCCATCCAAAAGCAATTATTCGACCTACACTCTCCCACTGCTGCTGTCCAAAATCTTGTCTCAGGAAAGGTACTTTCAATGTACTTCCCACTGTGCACTGGTCATAAAATTCAGTCCAGAATTCTGAGAGACAGTCTCTCACAACTCCACCATCATCATATGCCTTCTCAGGATTTCCATCTGGCAGTACAAGCTGGATTTTAATGTCAGCCTCTGTAAGTCCATCATCACTGAAATGAGCAATGAGCTCTTGCAATACCTGCCCCCTGTGAACAACCAATATTTTCTTCACTCTCTCATTAGATGGCGTGGCTTGTGGCAATGTATCATCCAAATTCTGTGGTTCATTTTCAGAAAAGTCTCCGACAAAAACAATGTCGCTGCGCTCCAAAACATCCTCAATGTTGCCATCTGTTTCATACACTGCAAACTGCAAACCTTCAGCACTTACATTACTTCCAACAAATAGCACCTCAGGGCTGACTGTTTCAAATGTATCTGATGGTTGGGATGTTGCAACACTAACCAGTGTAGTAGAGGACTGAGCTCTCTCCTGTCCTTCCACAGATGGAGCCGAATCTGGGCTGGGTGGTCTGTCATTGTGTTCTTTTGTTTGTGTGGTCAGATAAAACCGAAGAAGAAGAAGTTTTGTCTCCTGGTACAACTTCCCAACTGTGGTCACCTCATCAAGTGGAACCTCTTGATAATTTGCGAGACCTAACTCGAAATCTGTTAAGGATCCCAGACTATTTCTCCCATTTGGAAAGAAGAGGCGAGCTGCTTGCTGTATCAATTCCTTTTTCTGAGCATCCTTTGAAACGCTGAGTTTTCTCATTCTCCCTCCTCGTTTGGTTCTCACTTGCTTGAAAACCTCTTTTTCATTATCATAATGCATCCATCCGATTTCAATTTTTCTTATTGTCTTTATAGCATTCTTTTTCTGACTTGGTTGGCCTTCGTGTGAGCTACTGTCTCCTTCACAAGATTTTCTTTTCGACAGTTTGTTTTTTAAGCGCTCATACAGTTTTGTTTTGCGAGTGTTGCAGGGGCTGTTATCCCTGCGCCTGCAAAATGCAAATACTGCTAGGCGATCCCCATAGGATGGCAGATAATGCTTCAGTTCTTCATCCGTCATCAGCAGTATGGTGCCTGCATCAATCTAAATATGGAAAATGCATTTGTTTAAAAAACAGTGATCCCGATAGATGACTTTGTCATGTGACTTTTGATAACATCTAGCCTAGTTATGTTGATTTTCAGGAAACAACTATACAAGAAAGCTGTTTGTCAAGAAATGTCCATGAAAAGTATCCCTTAAGCTGTTTGACTGAAATAGGGTGCTTTTACAGTTAAGTAGCCCACCTTCTGTTGCTCCAGGGCTTCTACTGTTTCCTCAGAGACATTTCTCTCCCTCAGGAATTTACTTAGGTCATCCATCCTGTAAGTACAGTACAAGGAAGGTAACAGTATAATCATTTAACAAAACCCGCAATCTTTTGTTTATGACAGTTAACACTACACACATTACACGTTGTAACATCGAATGTGTTATATAACGTTATCCACCGCTCCGTGGATGTATTTTTCACTGGCTTCGTTGTAAACAAATGCACATGGCCAGGCTGTGGGTTAACTTAGCAAAACAGAGGAAAAGCGACCAGACTTGCATAGTTTCCCTTTAGCATGAAGCTTTATTTAGCTTAACTTGGATGTGCTGAACCTTAATGATTTGATTTAATATCTCGCACTGGTACATGCCAGCTTTTAAAATTCAAAACTAAAGGATTCACTTAAAAAAATGTTAGCAGTCACCTAACTTAAACATTAAAAGAAGGCGAGACACATTAGCATCTTAGCAATTGACATTAAGGGGCTAACGACTGTCGATAGTACCTTTATTTGTGCATTGAAATCCGCTCTTAAGGTCCAAGTCACAAAGATGTTACTCAGATCATAGCTCAAATAAAGTATTACAGCGCAAGCTATCAATAAAGTTATGCCTACTTAGCCTGTGATCAAACTTCTGAATGGAGACATGATGAGTGGCTGCTGGGTTAGGTCACTAAGGCTACTTACTTATTATGACAGTAGCCTATTCAGCTGGACCTATTCCTGTTCAAACAAACCCCATACGTCACATCAAAGTTCAGTGTAGTGTTACGACACAGCAAACTAGTTTTGACTTATTTCATAATTATGACTTAGCTATCTCATAATTTTGACTTAGCTATCTCATAATTATGACTTAGTATCTCATAATTATGACTTAGCTATCTCATAATTATGACTTAGCTATCTCATAATTATGACTTAATATCTCATAATTTCGACTTAGTATCTCATAATTTCGACTTAGTATCTCATAATTATGACTTAGCTATCTCATAATTATGACTTAGTATCTCATAAATATGACTTAGCTATCTCATAATTATGACTTAGTATCTCATAATTATGACTTAGCTATCTCATAATTATGACTTAGCTATCTCATAATTACGACTTAGTATCTCATAATTTCGACATAGTATCTCATAATTTTTTTTCACAATTGGCGGAAATGGGCTTCCATAAAGAACAAATGCCGAAAATGTTGACAACTTACACTCGCAGTTGCGGATAACATGCACTGCCTCTCGTCCGGTCCAACTAGCAGGTTGCATGTAGAGTCCTACAGAGAGAGAGTGGCGCCACCTCCGTTTACTGCAATGGTTCAGTTTTTTCACAGCAATGGCGGAGCATGGAGCCCCGCAAAAGTTCCCGGAAGTTAGCTTTCGCTAACTTCCGCCCAATGTAATTCTTATAGAGCACACGGTCGGAGCAACACTTGTTCAAGGTAAAATGTGTAAAGAATGACATTTTCACATCAATAGTGCATCGGAATTAAACTGACATGAGTAATTAAGTGTGTTGGCGGATTGTCCCCGTCTAGATTAGAAGATTCAGAGAATATTAACAGATAAAAGTTTAAGCTAACACACTGGATAACGATTGCAACAGGCTAAATTGTAAATTCGGTTCTGTAAATACAACTCAATCCAACGCTGTCAATTTATACTAGCAGCGAGGTTAATGTGTAGGGAGTGTGATTGTAGTTAAACATCAATTTAATATCATTGAGGCTGCGGAATGACGGGTGAAGCTTATGATATGATGACATTAATTATGAACTGAACTCATAATGTCTCTCACCACCGCATTGCACTGACTCAATACCATCGTCAGTATGTTTCTAGCTTAAGAGAGCTATTTTGTGAAATATTGCAGCCCGTACACTTATACAATAGCCTACTATATTAGGGCTGTCAGTTTTTATTTGATATTCGAATATAGGCGCAGTGATGCCACTTCACAACTTTTTGCATGCTGCAGCCCAGGAGTGCTGAGTAGACAATAGGGAGACTGAAAACATAATGAAGGAACGTGGAAAAGTGATGTTTGCCGGATACAAGTAGGTGGAGGGTAAGTGATGCTGGCTTTATCCTGAAACACTGTCAGCTGTTCTGGGGTTGCTTGATGTTGAACCTAGGCCACTGTTCTTTTTCAACTTCTTGGTTTGACTCTTGCTTCCTAAGTGTTGTTTTTTTCCTGTCATTTTTTTTTTTTCAATCCACAACTTCAACCTAATAAATCTCCTGATGATCTTTTCTTTTACTCCACAGCATGATGGAAACCTGCTGGAGGGTGCCAGCAGGTTTCCTTCCTTCTCCAACACACCCTCAGCTTTTGGAAGCTCCATGAGGGAGAAACCACTCTTTGCCCTTCCCATTCCTCGGTTTTTGCATTGTTTTTCCTGTTCTGTGTTCTGTTTTTTAATTTAAAAAATCTGAAACTTCCCAGTGGTGTGGTATTTGAAAGTGTGCAGAAGTGCAAATGCATTGTTTGAATATGATCTCTCTTTAGGACTCTAGTTGCATGTAGCTTTTACAAGCAGGAGGAGTGACAGCAGGGACAGCCAATCACATGTAGCTGTGCGTTCAGACCAAAAGCGCACAAAGAGGAAAAAGATCCCGGAAGTCATTCATTGTGTATTGGGAGCCAGGCGGACAAGGAGGGAAAGGTGGAAAAGGCGGAGGCGGGAGGAATAGGCGCATTAGGAGGAAAAAAAAAGTTAAAAATCCTCCAACTTTATGTAATGAGCTATGACGCGTCTAGGTGGAAAAGGGGGAAAAGCCACCCGATAACCAATCGGGATGTCTCGTTCGGCTGTCGTCCCTCGGTCAGGTCGGTCCCAGAGAAACACCGGCGTAACTTTGGTTCCTACCAAACATTCTTTCTGAGATGGCGCTGGAAACATTAATCACTGCCGTAGCAGAACACCCGGTCCTCTATGATTTGACCCTGTTCGCCTACAGGGATCAAATCAAGACGGCTGATGCGTGGAAGAAGGTCGCTCTTGTTGTTGGTTTGCCTGGTGAGATTTAAATTGTGTGATATGTTTGTAAGAAAGGAGAGAAATTGCATACTCGCGTTGTAAACGTAGCATGCTAGCATACTAGCGTAGCAACGTAGCATACTAGCGTTGCAACGTAGCATGCTAGCGTTGCAACGTAGCATGCTAGCATGCTATCAGTCCTTGCTTTATGCGAGTGCAGGATGACTACTTCTTCAAACCATTTTATCAGTGATAATTTTGCCTGAGCTGGTGCGGGAGGTTGAGCGGTACCGGCTAGAAATAGTCGGGCTCACCTCCACGCACAGTCTGGGCTCTGGGACCCAACTCCTTGAGAGAGGCTGGACTCTCTTCTACTCTGGAGTTGCCCGCGGTGAGACGCGGCGAGCTGGTGTGGGCTTGCTTATAGCCCCCCAGCTCAGCCGCCATGTGTTGGAGTTCTCCCCGGTGAGCGAGAGGGTCGTTTCCCTGCGCCTTCGGGTCGGGGATAGGACTCTCACCGTTGTCTCGGCTTATGGGCCGAACAGTGGTGCAGAGTACCCGGCCTTCTTGGAGTCCCTGGGAGGGGTACTGGAGAGTGCTCCAACCGGGGACTCCGTCGTTCTCCTGGGGGACTTCAATGCCCACGTGGGCGACGACAGTGTTACCTGGAGGGGTGTGATTGGGAGGAACGGCCTCCCCGATCTGAACCTGAGTGGTGTTTTGTTACTGGACTTCTGTGCTAGTCACAGTTTGTCCATAACAAACACCATGTTCAAGCATAAGGGTGTCCATATGTGCACGTGGCACCAGGACACCCTAGGCCGGAGATCAATGATCGACTTTGTGGTCGTGTCATCTGACCTCCGGCCGCATGTCTTGGACACTGAAGAAGAGAGGGGCTGAGCTGTTAACTGATCACCACCTGGTGGTGAGTTGGATCCGCTGGCGGGGGAGGAAGCTGGACAGACCTGGCAGACCCAAACGTATCGTGAGTGTCCGCTGGGAACGTCTGGCAGAACCCTCTGCCAGGGAGATCTGTAACTCCCACCTCCGGGAGAGCTTTGACCAGATCCCGAGGGAGGCTGGGGACATTGAGTCCGAATGGACCATGTTCTCCACTTCCATTGTTGACGCGGCTGTCCAGAGCTGTGGCCGTAAGGTCTCTGGTGCCTGTCGCGGCGGTAATCCCCGAACCCGGTGGTGTACCCCGGAAGTAAGGGTTGCTGTCAAGCTGAAGAAGGAGTCCTACCGAGCCTGGCTGGCCCGGGGGACTCCTGAGGCAGCTGACGGGTACCGGCAGGCCAAGCGTGCGGCAGCACGGGCAGGCTCGGAAGCAAAAACTCGGGTCTGGGAAGAGTTCGGGGAGGCCATGGAGGAGGACTATCGGTCGGCCTCGAGGAAATTCTGGCAAACCATCCGGCGCCTCAGGAGGGGGAAGCAGTCCCCCACCAACACTGTTTACAGTGGAGGTGGGGGGCTGTTGACCTCGACTGGGGACATTGTCGGGCGGTGGAAGGAATACTTCGAGGATCTCCTCAATCCCACTGACACGCCTTCCATAGAGGAAGCAGAGACTGGGGTCTCAGAGGTGGATTCATTCATTACCCAAGCCGAAGTCACTGAGGTAGTTGGGAAACTCCTCAGTGGCAAAGCACCGGGGGTGGATGAGATTCGCCCTGAGTACCTCAAGTCTCTGGATGTTGTGGGGCTGTCTTGGCTGACACGTCTCTGCAGCATCGCGTGGCAGTCGGGGACAGTGCCCCTGGACTGGCAGACCGGGGTGGTGGTCCCCCTATTTAAAAAGGGGGACTGGAGGGTGTGTTCCAACTATCGGGGGATCACACTCCTCAGCCTCCCTGGGAAAGTCTACTCCAGGGTACTGGAGAGGAGAATTCGGCCGATAGTCGAACCTCGGATTCAGGAGGAACAATGCGGTTTTCGCCCTGGCCGTGGAACACTGGACCAGCTTTATACCCTCCGCAGGGTGCTCGAGGGTTCATGGGAGTTTGCCCAACCAGTCCACATGTGTTTTGTGGACTTGGAGAAGGCATTCGACCGTGTCCCTCGTGGCATTCTGTGGGGGGTACTCCGGGAGTACGGGGTCGGAGGCCCTCTGTTAAGGGCTGTACGGTCCCTGTACGACCGGAGCAGGAGCTTGGTTCGCATTGCCGGCAGTAAGTCAGACCTGTTCCCAGTGCATGTTGGACTCCGGCAGGGCTGCCCTTTGTCACCGGTTCTGTTCATTATTTTTATGGACAGAATTTCTAGGCGCAGCCTCGGGCCGGAGGGGATCTGGTTCGGGAGCCACTGGATCTCATCTCTGCTTTTCGCGGATGATGTGGTCTTGTTGGCTCCTTCGAGCCAGGACCTCCAGCATGTCCTGGGGCGGTTTGCAGCCGAGTGTGAAGCGGCTGGGATGAAAATCAGCACCTCCAAATCCGAGGCCATGGTTCTCGACCGGAAAAAGGTGGCTTGCTCCCTCCAGGTGGGAGGAGAGTTCCTGCCTCAAGTGGAGGAGTTTAAGTATCTTGGGGTCTTATTCACGAGTGAGGGAAGGATGGAACGTGAGATTGACAGGCGGATTGGTGCAGCGGCCGCAGTAATGCGGTCGTTGTATCGGTCTGTCGTGGTGAAGAGAGAGCTGAGCCGAAAGGCGAAGCTCTCGATTTACCAGTCAATCTACGTTCCGACCCTCACCTATGGTCATGAACTTTGGGTCATGACCGAAAGAATAAGATCCCGGATACAAACGGCCGAAATGAGTTTCCTCCGCAGGGTGGCAGGGCGCTCCCTTAGAGATAGGGTGAAGAGCTCTGTCACCCGGGAGGAGCTCGGAGTAGAGCCGCTGCTCCTCCACATCGAGAGGAGCCAGCTGAGGTGGCTCGGGCATCTGTTTCGGATGCCCCCGGGACGCCTTCCTTGGGAGGTGTTCCTGGCATGTCCCACCGGGAAGAGACCCCGAGGAAGACCCAGGACACGCTGGTGTGACTATGTCACCCAGCTGGCCTGGGAACGCCTTGGGATCCTCCCGGAAGAGCTGGAGGCAGTGTCCGGGGAGAGGGAAGTCTGGGTGTCCCTGCTCAGGCAGCTGCCCCCGCGACCCGGCCCCGGATAAGCGGACGAAAATGGATGGATGGATGGATGGATAATTTTGCAAAACGCGATTAGAATATAGTTAACTACCCCGTTATTTTGGATGAATTGAGCCAAATGGCAGGTTTATGGTGCCGAGCTTACAGCTTTGCCCGCCATAAAAGTTGTCTCCAGTTTTGGCAAAATCAGTGTTTATTTGGGATGATCATTCTGTAAATATGATTGTGGAGTAATTCTGTTTTTAATGACTTTATCAAGTTACTGTTCATCAAGTAACGTTCCGTGATCAACGATGTCGGTAAATAGATGGGCTGCTACAGCATTAGTTGTGTGGTGGTGTTAAACGCGAGCGGGCCCTTTAAATTTAGAAGCAAGGACGAACAGGGTGAGAAAAGCGACTTAAACGACTTAGGAGGAGCGGACAAAGCGCACAAGGCGCACAAGGCGGATTTTCCTCTTTGTGCGCTTTTGGTCTGAACGCACAGTAAGTTAGCAAGAAACCAGCAGCCGATCAGGGAGCGATATTTAGGTTAGAGGCGGGACATCTAGCAGAGACCAACATTTAACCCTTTGTGTGCCGTAATCATTGACTAAACACTACAGACAGCGGTTGTATTGATAGTGACTACATAGCGCCTGAATATTGGTAGGGACGTGTCCCTAGCAGCCCTACCCAATTCTACGCCCTTGGTTGGGAGATGGCAATGAAGCAGATCGTTGGTGAGGGAGCGTGTCCTACTCCCAAGTCCGGACTCCCTCACCGATGCAAGATACTTGGCAGCCCGGTTCTGGAAAGCTGCAGGTCCTTGGAAGATCGCGTCTTCCCGGAGCGGCTCCGTAACTGGCCCCCACAGTGCAGGATCCCCAGGGAGTGTAGAGGCCTTGAGGTACAGGGCTTGCTCGCAGACTCGACGAGCGGTTCATATGGCGGTGAGACTCGAGACCCATCATCGCTTCCCTCAACGGTCGCAGTCGCAGCAGAATCCGAGCCGTCGGTCGAAGATGCTGCCGGGGCTCTTCGCTCTTGGGGCTGTGAACATTAGCTAGCGCCGGCAGTGAAGAAATGTCCTGGCTAGCTGAGCTGTCCTCGTTGACTGATGCTGCCTTAGCAGAACAGTTGCTAGCGTTTACTAGCGTGTAGAAATTCCCTATTTTCGGTATATATTTTAAATGTTCTGCATTCCTGATATCCTTCTCCTTTTTTAATTTCTGTTTAGCGCTCCCACTTAGCTTCTCCACGTTTGCATCTTCTGAGTTGTTTTGTGTAGCAATGCTTGATGTCACGCGACCTGCTCAGTGCACGTTGATTGGCATCACCTTTGCCCTGCCTCATATGGGCTGACCAATGAGAAGAGGGTCTCAGCTCATGGCCACAGTCACAAGCAGCCAGGGGCAGAGATTAGGTGCAGCGCATAGACGGTATAAATGCAGCCAGCTCCGGTGGACAGTTTAACATATAAGCGAGATATAACCAGACATTTGCTTGTGCCGTCACTGCCCTGGGCCCTTTAGAGGTCGTGGGCCCCTGGGCAATTGCCCAGTTGAAAATTTCCAAGCAGCAAGTCTGACTTACTTGCCCACCTCAGCTGAGTGTGAGAGGGGATTTTCTGCCATGAATTCAACTGACAGCAAGTATCGCAACAAATTGCGTGAACAAAGCCTCTCCTCGCTTCTCTTCGTGGATCTGAATGGACCCCCTTTGGAGCAATTTGACCCTCTGCCTTTTGTATCATCTTGGATTAAAGCCGGTCACCGACCCTCAACATCCTGGGTTACAGGACGGAAAGCAAAGACAGAATTAATAATTCTGAATTAAGGTAAGAATCATGAAATTACTTGCTTGACCTGTGTGTTCGTGAGGACTGGCTCTAATCCTATTACTATTGATGTATTTTTTTTGTGATTGTAATGTGAGTCTCTTACCTAACTATGATGCAACCGATCTATTCTGTTTTTAGAATGATTTGCATGATGTATGAGTGGTTGATTCAGAACCATGGACAGCGCTGTCTGCCGCTGTTTGCCCTAAACACTGACAGCGTCTGACGCTCGCGTTTTGAAGTAAACATATTGTTTTAAATGGCCGAACACACAACAAAAGCGTTATGATGCGGATATAAAAGTGGGTTAAAAACCGTTAAAGTCAGGCCGGGAGGGTCGGAAAATAGGGCTCCCCCAAAGCCACTGTGTTATTCGAACGTACGGGTAGGGGCGGGATCATCTGGTGACACAACCAGGAAATGCTGCGAAGGGTAGACTGTCCCATTTCACAACAGGCTGACGCAGCCTGCAGGTCTCTCTGAAGGACCCTGCCTTTGCTGGCGGCAAAGGATGGGTCCTAGAAGGATGCCGCCCCTGAATTTGGACACAGCCGGAGAAAGGCCAGGATACATCAGCGCAAACCAGGTGTGTTGATATGACATTAGCCGACCTCAACAAATTAGAGAAGAGCAAAAATGAAGCCAACACTGTAAAGCAGACAACCTGAACTGCCTTCAGACTTGGCTGAATCTGATAAATATCCAGGTCAACTTTCAGTCAGTTAGTCAGAGCAAGCTGAACACAGTGTTGAGGCAGTTTTATGGATCGATCCGGACAACTAAAGGAGCACAGTATAGCATCAGCAGCTACCTGGGACTTCGGGCTGGATTAAACCGTTACATCAACGATCTTCCGGTGAGCCGTTCTATACAGTACAACCTCACTCCCTCTCGTGTGATATTGCTACCCTTTTGTATTCCCAGGAATTCTTTCTTTCTTACTTTCTTTCTTTCTTCCAAGGAAGTCATACTTCCCATGGGCAAAAACTCACCAAACTTTACAGAAATGTCCGGCCAATTGCCAGATTTGCTTAATTCCAAGGACATGTCAATATTCCTCCTGGGGGGGCACAATAAGCGTTTAAATTTAAAAACTTTAAAAATACCTACAAAATCAACAGTACATGCTACAGTTTTAAAACTTTCACCAAACTGTAGTCCAATACTGCTGAAACTTTAGTCCACTCAAACTCATTACAAATTATGAAGTCCATCACTCAGTTTTTTTCAAAACCTGTAAAACTTATAAATCTCCTCCCACAATTTTTGCTCAATTGTCACCAGACTTGCTAGAGAGCATCTTCAGACTGTCCTCCACAAAACTTGTTTCTCGGATTTTTGATTTATCAAAAATTAAGCCTACAGTGCATCAAAATGTTTGACTGTAAACAGTACTGTAAACACATACTATCAAATTCTTGCTCAATACATTTTCAATCTTCCTGAAAAAAATTGAGAATATTTTGGAGTCATGGTTGATGAAGTCTAGCAAATATCAGAATTTTATCTCAAAAACTGAATTTTTGAGAACATTTTGAATTCTGCTCTCATGGGAACAACTGGAGTCAATGTAAGAGTGGCATTTTTAAACATCAGATTTTCTTTCATGAAGCAAAACCCGTAGAGTTAAAAACAAATCACCAACATTTCCATGCTGTCAAGATGCAATTTATGTATTATCAGATTTTTGTTCAGGTAACAGAATTTCTGACATTTTGACCATTTTTGAAATCTGCCTTGACACCAGCTGCTCGGACAGTGACTCCCTGAGCCGACAAATGAAGCTACTTAGCAGGTCTCACTTCCAGCCAATTAGCTCAGCGAGTTAGGAGCTGGTTCTTGGTGTCAGGGGTTGTGGGTTCGAGACCCAGCAAGAATGATGATGACAGATCAAAATGTCAGATGTCCTCGACATGAAATACAAAACATTTGTCCTGATGGTGGCATCACAGCAAGCCTCTAAAACAGTGTTTTTCAACCCTGTTCCTCGGGGAACACTGCCCTGCATGTTTCAGATGTTTCCTGCCTCAGCTAACCTCAGCTGTAAACCCAAGCCAATAGTCCTGATGGTGGCGCTACAGCAAGCATCTAAAGTGCAAAACATTGAAAATTCATAACAAATCAACCTGCTAGAACTTCACACGTTGATCAAACTGGAACCCCTAATACTAAAGAAACTTTTGTACATTTAAACCTATTAAAAATTATGAAGTCCATCACTCTGTTTTTTTTAAACTGTAAAACTTATAAAAACCTATCTCCTCCCACAATTTTTGCCTACAGTGCAAGAAAATGTTTGACTGTGAACACTACTGTAAACATATACATGCAAATTGATAAATAAAACTTCAATGTTCATGAAAAAATTGAACATTTTTAAGAGTCATGGTAGATGATGTTATAATATAATGTTATAATGTTATAATAATTGCAGTCAATGCAAGCAGCATTTTAAACATCATTTATTCACTTATGGAGCAAATCAATCATTTTTAAAAACAAATTACCAACATCTCCATGCTGTAATATGTGTATTTTCAGATTTTGGTCTTGATAACTGAATTTTTTACAGTGGTTTCAAATCTGCCTGCACAACAGTGAATGGCTTGCTCAATTTGTGAAGCCACTGTTGTATTGCCACTTGCCAATTGGCTCAGAGCGATAGATGACAGTCTTTGGTTCCAGAAGTTGTGAGTTCAAACCTCAAGTGGTCCAAAATGAAGATTGTTGTCAACTGTCTTGTCTTCCTATTCTCCTGTTTGTTACTCAGAATTGCCTAAATTTGCCAAAAATAGCCCAGACCCGACCCATCGCTGCACAGCAGCTATAATTTACAACTTATTATTGTGGCTCAAACAGCAAGATTCAGGCATTGTAATTAAAGAGTTTCACCACAAGAGGGAGATTGCAGTTAAGGAGCGCAGGTCAATCCTTGTATTGTGATGAAGCTCAGAGATGAGTGCAAGAGATACAATGCTGCTTTATGTTTGTTTGCAGGTAAGCAAGCCACAAAACTCTCAGAGGTATAAAATGGTGTATCGTAGGGTCAAAGTGTAAGGAAGGTTGGCCGTCTACTCCTTCGTTTTTGTGTTAATGTCTGCTGCTGACGTTGACGCAGCACCTAAAATCTATATTTAGATAGATAGATAGATATTTCCACCAGCTGTTTTTCTAAGAGCCACACTGTATATATATATATATATATCTATATATATATGTATATATATGTATATATATATATATATGTATATATATATGTATATATATATATATATATATATATATATATATATATATATATATATATATTTAGATAGATAGATAGATATTTCCACCAGCTGTTTTTCTAAGAGCCACACTGTCAGAGCTTGGCCTACTACATCTGATGCCATAAATATCACTCTAAGGTGATGATTTCTTGTGGGTTAACAGAAAAGATTGCTGGCCCTTTGACACAAATAAAATGTATTCATTTATAAATATGACCATACACAAGTCATTAAAATATGTACCTTAAAACACAAAAGTTGAGACAAATGAAACAGCCAGCATCAACTGTTATTGGCAATAAAGTAAAACATTCTCATTTCACATATGTAAACCTCTTCCAGGATACCGTGAGTTCTTAACGTACGAACCACACACACACATACAGTACTGGGGTTTAGGGTTTTTATTTTTTTAAACACCACCACACAATCATGCAGCCCAGGGCCGAATGCGACTCATGCGTCTCGTCTTTTGCTCCTGTTCTCCTGCTCCCGTACTGCTTCCCTGCTCCCCTGCTCTTCAGTCTCCTCTTCAGTGCATCTCTCACGCCTCTGCCATCTGAGGTCCAGCCGCTACTGCATTCAAAGGGAGTGAGTGATTAGTAACTGGGTACCAGCTCTGTCAATCACTCATCTGGCTCTGCTGTCCTGAGCGCTTTCCACCTCTCTCTCTCCCCTGCAGCGGTGCCCCGACCACACTCACCTCCACAACATATTTATGATTCTAGACTTTATACTTTTCTTTTTTTATTCATCGTACATACATAGATACTACATCCTCTTCAAAAACTCCTCAGAGTCCAGAGCTCTTCTGAGTTTTTCAGCGTATTTTTCTAGTTTCTGTAGAGCCTCCTTGCTCATGTTTTTTTCCATGTAATGAGCCAACAGCTGTTTCTCACTGATGAGACAAAATGGAAGAAAATAGCAAGTAGTAAAAGGAAATTGACACTGAGAGGCTGAGGCATAAACACTGTAAAAAACAATACATATAGGTATTAGCACTTTCCTTATGTATCTAGCATACCTCAAGTCATACTGCAGTCCACATTTATACATTTCCATGGCTCTGTCAATGGAAAATGCATGGACAGCTGAAAGGGCATGGACTGTTGCCTGTGTCATGAGGTGAACGAAAGGACATCTTTCATTTAGACATTAAAGTAGTTTGTCATATTGCAGTTCACAAGATATTAACCATAAATTAAAGACTGACAATAATAATACAAAATATGTTAATATGATAAGTTTTATAATTTACCTCTGGCAGAAGCACATCCATAACAAATGCCACTTGATTGTGACATCTGGTTGTCTGAAGCCCAGCACTCTGTCCAGCTGCTCATCCTCCTCAAAGAAAATTATCACCCTGCCCTTTGATGTTTCCCAGGAGGATGCAACTTTTCCTGCGATGACGGCCTGTAAATATATATATTTTTCGGGAGGATGCTCAAAATAAATGTACAAACACAAGGCTAACAGAAAATGTTTCACTTAAATCATTCATTTATCATGTTTTGACCCAAATTAATTACAGTATGTGACTCAAGTTTCATTTTCAAACTCACTTCAAGATGTTGCAGTAGGCAGTTATCCTGAGTGATGAATGTCACGAGAAGGTCAATAGTGACTCTTCTTTGGTGTTCAGCTTGCTGAGCCCTTTCCTAAAATTTCATTAAACAGCATTCAGATGTTTAACATAATTATTCTGGTTAAGTATATTAAATAAGATTTCTTGTTTGTTGATCCTTTGCATGTCCCTACCACAAGCCTGTCGAAAGATGTATCATCACTCAGGATCCCAACGTTTCTGTTTGTGGTGACAGCATGTTGGTCCACGCTGTCATTATTGTCCTTAATCAAGACACACGAAGACATGACTTATTGCCCAGCTGTAAACACTGATATGATTTCTCATGCAACAATCTTCACTCACATTAACCTGCTCTCTGGGTGGAAAGCTGTAAGACCTCTTAGTGTATATGTGGTCGGTGTCCTGTGGACTCTGCAGAAAGCAAACCATAATTGTGTCAAAAACTGGTGTTGTACACCTGATGCAATTTATCAATAGCTTCAATAGTTATATCAGGTGTGCTTTAGATATCACTTCAAATAACTGCACTGGCTAGAGATTTGTCAACGATGACGTATAAGTGCATGTCAGAAATGTGCCTGAGTGACATACAAATACATTTATTGCAAAAATGACAGATGTATTCTTGAATCCATTGAAATTGTTCATGTTTGATTTATTTATTGCCAACTGCTGAAAGTTTGTTAATTTTACAAATACATCAATTTTACACAAATGTTCATTTAATAGCTGTTTGAGTGGTGACCTATTTTCAAACAGGCAGGAGTGATGGATACTGTGTCAGGTCTTCACTGACCATGGTGCTGCTTTCGTGTTTTCTTTTTCGTGTGATCCTGAATACCGGTGGTACATTGTCACGAAGGGTTGCCTTTCCTTCTTCTGTAAAATGGGCAAACTTCCTTCCGTACCTGTAATTAACGTACATTTTCATGACCCAGAATCAAGAGATAAGTCTTACCATAAAGTGTTCTTAATAATTAAATTAAAAATCGAGTTATCTTTCAGAAAAGTCCTGCAGCGTACCCTTCAAGCCCAAGGTTTTCTAATAGGACAATACACCACCATCTTCTCAGGAGACACATGTCATCCTAATAAAGAGCACAGTTACTTGATAAGGATACATTTTCTATAGTATAAAAAAAATGTGGTGATACAATTTTTTCAATTTTTTAGGATACTTACAACACTGAAGTCAAAGCAAGCATCCATGGCAATGTACCAGGCATACTGTAGTGATGATAAATTATATAAATCAATACATGTAAGACACAGGTAATTGACAGCTGACTACTCAGTGAAAAAGTGGGCACACATTTACACTGAAATATGTAGTGCAGATGAGGATATTGTTATTACAATAAACTGTATGTTACAAAAGACATGACATACTGCATAGAGAGAAAACAGAGCACTGTCCACAATTTATTTACTTCATAGTAACACTGGTTTAATTCTTTTTTCAAAAAAAGTTACTGTATTGTTTTCAAGTCATTGAAATGTGTTGTATTGCTCTACATGAGCCAAACATTGTCCTTGAATTGTATTAGAGCCATGGAAAATACTACATATCATCCAATGTATTGTTAAATCACTACTTCCAGCTTCTATAGCTGGAACAAAATTTGGTGAACTTGTATTTACCTGGGCCCGTATTTATCAAGCTTCTCAAAATTACTCCTGAGAACTGACTTAAGTGTGAAATTATTTTTAGCTTAAAGCTGCAATTAAAACTAATTATCAAAAAAAGAAAGAAAAAAAACAATCATGTGCCACATTACTTTATATGTCATTACCCTCACTCACCATTATCATGAAGACACCACAATCATTGCCATGTGTCTGCTTAGGAACACCCTGTATGACGGACAGTTACAGTTAACAAATAGTAGATAATTACAAATCAACTTGATAGTGATATTGCAGGCAATACCTCCAAATCCAGAGAAGTCTTCTCCATCCAGGTTCCCACAGCAATCTGCTGTGCAACAACTCTGGGTAACAAAAAACACAGCAATGTAAAACATAAAAAGTATACACTGCAATGATTCTGTTGGGGAGAAAAAACAAAAACTGATGGTATGTCACAATATGAACAGTATCAAAATCTGTAATCCACAGAAGAGGGAACATGTCCAAGAACTGGACCATGCAAATACGTAAATATTGATCATTTCCTAAAGTTCAACAAGGAGGATTTCTTTCTGTCCCCCTTTCCTTTTGATTGCACTGACAATTTGTCTATTTGAGTCCATTCCAGCTCTCTAGAAGCAAATCTTGCCTGACCCTATAACAATCTTTCAGCATTTACTGTCACATTACCTCCTGATTGAACTTGTATGTTTGGAATTTTTCGAAACATTGGCAGGTCAGGGTAACGTGACTGCCAGAACACACAACACTAGCAACCTCAACAGATTCCTGTAGGCCTGACTGGAGAAACCATCTGCTCTTCTGAAATAATGGGAATCCAGAAAGAAAATTTCTTTCTGGAGTGGCCTCATTACCTAGAGAAAATACACAGTCTGTACAATAAGCAAAAAGCGACAGCAAACTCACAAATGACCTGAAGGTTAATACACAGACATCATCATCATCCACGACATATGTCTTCACATGTTGTACTGACATTGTATGCTGCTCACAAAATTATGTTCTGTATATAGTATCTCAAATGGTATAATGTCCTTACACTCAGAAGAAAATGTCCTGGAATCCACAGGGGGATGATGAGGGCATCTTTCTTGTCAGCATCTTTCTGTTAAAAAAATGTGCTGATTTATTAACACTTGAAAAAAAGGTTCAAATCAGTTATGTATGATGAGGGATGTATATGATATTGAGTAGTGATTTGTTAGACATAATAGTGTTGCAAGGCTAAGAGACATTTTATTTAGCTTAATGTTTGAATTATCCTTGCATTAAATTATCCTTGATGCATAGTATTTAGGACCAACAAAAACTTTTCACAAATGACCATTTAAGATGCTAGCATAAATTACATTCAAAGTATTGCTAATACTAATACTTTTTTTGTTATGCACAAATATGCACGTAATAAATGTGACCATTTCAGGATAAAATCTAGAAACTAATCTGGTAACGCTTTGGATTACAGCCTGCATACCCCTTAGTTATAAAATACATACCTGGTAGTTACTACAGCCTAAATTATTCCTAATACTTCCCAAAGTGCCAGATTATTGTTCAGTAGGTCGTATATACACTGTAATGATAAAATAGGTACCTGGTAGTAAAAAATGACTACAGTACAAGAACCTTGTAAATTCCTGAATTGTTATTCCTTTATTCCATAACTTTACATCTTGTTCCCCTGTACCTACAGATACCTCTTGGTATGTGCTGTACAGGTACACCATTAGTACAAAACATTACACCCTGACTCTGGAGTAATTATGCTGTACGTTGCAGGCTGTAATCCAAAACATCACTGCTAATCTCACCTTCAAGTTTATTATTTCGTTGATAAATCTGTCCTCGGATATATCCATCTCAGCTTCATCTGCAGGGTTTGCCCACTTGCTGTCTTGACCCTTCTGGTATTCTGTGTTTAATAACAAGTTGCTTGCCCTTGTGTGTGGTCCAATCCAAGGTGCCCATTTGTGGTAGGATGGCGATATCACGCATGGATTAGCAGCATAACCTAGAAATGGAATAACCAGACAAAAAACACATGGACTCCTTAGCTTTGCTAATTTAACAAATATCAATGTATGCAGTTAGATAAAAGAACACCCCTTACCTGCATTTGTTTCATTCAATTCCTGGAGGCCAATAGCGCTGACATATTATTTGATCCCACTTAAAAAATAAACCAAGCCCAAGACAGTCCAACATTGCTGTTTGCCATAAATTTTGACTTAGCCCAATGCAATTAAGATATAGTCAAATGAAATTTATTAGATTCCAACTCAGCAAAAGGGGCTTATAGGGTACTTTATGTAATGTCCTTTGAGTATGTATAACGTCAAGCCACAGAGCATCATTAGAGGATGAATCTCTGATGAAGGCACTATGCCGAAAGGCATCAGTCAATTTTTTTTTTTACAAAATTCAACTGAGCTTTACGTCTTAGAATTTATTTTCTGGAGTCCCGCTACTTCCACCCATGCTATTTTTTTCCTCCCCTGAAAGTGTTTGGATAACTTGTGGAATCCTTTCTCCCACTGAAACCTGATCTCAACCATTCCCTTTCAATTATTCAAAGTTGAAAATCTTCACCTACTCTTCACAAAACCTCGACAAAGAATTTCTTGGCCAACAGAATGCCAGAAGTCATCAACGTCCACCTGGCCATCAAATTCAGGTGGTGGTTCTTGGAGGTCACACACTGAAAATCAAAACGCAAACAATTAGTGGCGATTGTAAGAGGCTGTAGCATTTCTGAAAACATGAATAGAAAAAGGTACACACTTTTTTTTTACACACTTCCTTTCTTGCGCAGGTCCATAATCACAACGGGGGGGGGTGATCTCCACAGTTTACACATGAGAAGTCATATTTGTGGGATGACAGGGCTTCAAAATGTAGGTACCCATGAAGAATCACATCAGGCTCTGGATACTTTTGATTGTTGGTATTCTGCAAAGCCTCCACCACTCTTGCCACAGCTGTATGGTTCTAGAAATGGATGTGAATATAAAGCTGTCAGATAAAGTGGGTTCAGAAAATTGTGTTATGTTGTAGCCTTTTGCTAAAATTGTTTACATTAAATTGTAACCTAATCTAGATAGATAGATATAAATACAGATATATAGATATATAGATCTCTCTCTCTCTCTCTCTCTCTCTCTCTCTCTCTCTCTCTCTATATATATATATATATATAATATATATATATATATATATATATATATGAAAATATAAAATTTGTTTTACCTGTATGGAGTTCCTCAGAAACAGACAGAAATGATGTGTCAAAATGACACGATCATTAAAGTTATGTAGCCCCTCTGCCCACTCCTGGTAACGGTAAAATGTGCCACATGCAGCACATTTTTTACAATATGTCGTTACCCCTTTTAAAAGCAAAGAAAAGCGATGTTCAAAGTCTTGTCAATATTTCAAGAATTACAGAATGACTGACTATATTTATCATACATGAAACTTAAAAACAACAATTACAATTGCTATCACGGACTGCAACCTACCCTCCACAACTTCAGTGATTGTGACAATCTTGGCTTCGTTCGATATGACTATCAGTTCTGAAAGAGGAACTTTGCCTGGACACTTGTGGCAATAGTTCTCGCGTGGTACCAACTTTCTAGTCATATCTGATGAAGATCTTAACAATGTCAAGTCTCTTGGGAGATTTGTTGGCAGTGCCTTGTGTGAAATGAGGTACTCCACCATTTCCACCAGTGCTTCCCCCTCTGGGGGATACAGGGAGCAGTTCCCTGCTTGTGTGTCGACTGCAGGGTCTGTCTCAACTGAAAATGTCTCAGGGGGGTCTTCATGACAGCTTTCTGGATTTGTGAAAATGTCAGGTTTTAGCTGGTGCAGGTGCCACTTAGCTATGGCTTTGTGTGGGCAGGATTTTCGAGCCTTTGTGCAAGGGCAATGCCAGGTATTTTTGACACCATTGTAGTGGACCATAAGCCTTCCAAATCTACAGTATGAGGAGATGTGTGGCTCAAACACCGAAAAAAAGTACTGACTTTGTTCTTGCCTGAAATTTACATCAAAGCTCAGTGGTGCACCATCTGTATCAGCAGCCAGCTTCCTTCTTAAACAATCTCTCTCTGTGTCCTTGCTGAACCATTTGTTGATTACCATTTCTGTCAGAATCTCTTCATCAATGGCAACAGGTAAATTAGTAGCTACAGGACTGTGCACCAATGACTGAATGTGTTGGCAGTCACAACCTACTTGCCCACTTCTGCGTGCATACTCGCACAGCCTGTTGCATATGTCCAATTGACAGGTAATCTGTGGCTTCTCACCCCAGGTACACTTTTGGACATGGATGTAATGGGCAGGACCTTTGAATGTCATTAAAACTGCAAAAATGCCCCTTTTTTATCAATACACACAGACTGAAGATAGCGATTTGCTGTGATATCTTGTGTTTTTGATGAGTGTTGTCTCTGAATGTGAGCTTTGAGGTTCTTCTTCTGTAATACCAAATTGCAAAAACAACATGTGGTGTTTCTGCGCTTTGAAAGCAATATTTTGGGGGTTGTCACTGCTGCTGCTGAAGACATCTTCTTTGAGAAAGTTTTTGATGCCTTTGTCGCCAGTGGTGGACCTCCTGTTGCTGTCAGTGTCAGGGGTGGACCCACCGACATCAGTGATAGAGCCGCTGGCGTCGGTGATGGACCCGAAGGCCCCAGTGAAGGACCCGCCGGCGTCAGTGATGCACTCGCTGGCGCTGCTGGCGTCAGTGATGAACCCGTCGGCGTCAGTGATGGACCCCCCAGCGTCAGTGATGGACCCGCAGGCGCTGCTGGCGTCAGTGGTGAACCCGTCAGCATCAGTGATGGACCCCCCGCCGTCAAAGTTGGACCCGCAGGCGCTGCTGGCTATAGAAGCTGGAAGTAGTGATTTAACAATACATTGGATGCTATGTAGTATTTTCCATGGCTCTAATACAATTCAAGGACAATGTTTGGCTCATGTAGAGCAATACAACACATTTCAATGACTTGAAAACAATACAGTAACTTTTTTTGAAAAAAGAATTAAACCAGTGTTACTATGAAGTAAATAAATTGTGGACAGTGCTCTGTTTTCTCTCTATGCAGTATGTCATGTCTTTTGTAACATACAGTTTATTGTAATAACAATATCCTCATCTGCACTACATATTTCAGTGTAAATGTGTGCCCACTTTTTCACTGAGTAGTCAGCTGTCAATTACCTGTGTCTTACATGTATTGATTTATATAATTTATCATCACTACAGTATGCCTGGTACATTGCCATGGATGCTTGCTTTGACTTCAGTGTTGTAAGTATCCTAAAAAATTGAAAAAATTGTATCACCACATTTTTTTTATACTATAGAAAATGTATCCTTATCAAGTAACTGTGCTCTTTATTAGGATGACATGTGTCTCCTGAGAAGATGGTGGTGTATTGTCCTATTAGAAAACCTTGGGCTTGAAGGGTACGCTGCAGGACTTTTCTGAAAGATAACTCGATTTTTAATTTAATTATTAAGAACACTTTATGGTAAGACTTATCTCTTGATTCTGGGTCATGAAAATGTACGTTAATTACAGGTACGGAAGGAAGTTTGCCCATTTTACAGAAGAAGGAAAGGCAACCCTTCGTGACAATGTACCACCGGTATTCAGGATCACACGAAAAAGAAAACACGAAAGCAGCACCATGGTCAGTGAAGACCTGACACAGTATCCATCACTCCTGCCTGTTTGAAAATAGGTCACCACTCAAACAGCTATTAAATGAACATTTGTGTAAAATTGATGTATTTGTAAAATTAACAAACTTTCAGCAGTTGGCAATAAATAAATCAAACATGAACAATTTCAATGGATTCAAGAATACATCTGTCATTTTTGCAATAAATGTATTTGTATGTCACTCAGGCACATTTCTGACATGCACTTATACGTCATCGTTGACAAATCTCTAGCCAGTGCAGTTATTTGAAGTGATATCTAAAGCACACCTGATATAACTATTGAAGCTATTGATAAATTGCATCAGGTGTACAACACCAGTTTTTGACACAATTATGGTTTGCTTTCTGCAGAGTCCACAGGACACCGACCACATATACACTAAGAGGTCTTACAGCTTTCCACCCAGAGAGCAGGTTAATGTGAGTGAAGATTGTTGCATGAGAAATCATATCAGTGTTTACAGCTGGGCAATAAGTCATGTCTTCGTGTGTCTTGATTAAGGACAATAATGACAGCGTGGACCAACATGCTGTCACCACAAACAGAAACGTTGGGATCCTGAGTGATGATACATCTTTCGACAGGCTTGTGGTAGGGACATGCAAAGGATCAACAAACAAGAAATCTTATTTAATATACTTAACCAGAATAATTATGTTAAACATCTGAATGCTGTTTAATGAAATTTTAGGAAAGGGCTCAGCAAGCTGAACACCAAAGAAGAGTCACTATTGACCTTCTCGTGACATTCATCACTCAGGATAACTGCCTACTGCAACATCTTGAAGTGAGTTTGAAAATGAAACTTGAGTCACATACTGTAATTAATTTGGGTCAAAACATGATAAATGAATGATTTAAGTGAAACATTTTCTGTTAGCCTTGTGTTTGTACATTTATTTTGAGCATCCTCCCGAAAAATATATATATTTACAGGCCGTCATCGCAGGAAAAGTTGCATCCTCCTGGGAAACATCAAAGGGCAGGGTGATAATTTTCTTTGAGGAGGATGAGCAGCTGGACAGAGTGCTGGGCTTCAGACAACCAGATGTCACAATCAAGTGGCATTTGTTATGGATGTGCTTCTGCCAGAGGTAAATTATAAAACTTATCATATTAACATATTTTGTATTATTATTGTCAGTCTTTAATTTATGGTTAATATCTTGTGAACTGCAATATGACAAACTACTTTAATGTCTAAATGAAAGATGTCCTTTCGTTCACCTCATGACACAGGCAACAGTCCATGCCCTTTCAGCTGTCCATGCATTTTCCATTGACAGAGCCATGGAAATGTATAAATGTGGACTGCAGTATGACTTGAGGTATGCTAGATACATAAGGAACGTGCTAATACCTATATGTATTGTTTTTTACATTGTTTATGCCTCAGCCTCTCAGTGTCAATTTCCTTTTACTACTTGCTATTTTCTTCCATTTTGTCTCATCAGTGAGAAACAGCTGTTGGCTCATTACATGGTAAAAAAACATGAGCAAGGAGGCTCTACAGAAACTAGAAAAATACGCTGAAAAACTCAGAAGAGCTCTGGACTCTGAGGAGTTTTTGAAGAGGATGTAGTATCTATGTATGTACGATGAATAAAAAAAGAAAAGTATAAAGTCTAGAATCATAAATATGTTGTGGAGGTGAGCGTGGTCGGGGCACGGCTGCAGGGGAGAGAGAGAGGTGGAGAGCGCTCAGGACAGCAGAGCCAGATGAGTGATTAACAGAGCTGGTACCCAGTTACTAATCACTCACTCCCTTTGAATGCAGTAGCGGCTGGACGTCAGATGGCAGAGGCGTGAGAGATGCACTGAAGAGGAGACTGAAGAGCAGGGAAGCAGTACGGGAGCAGGCAGGGGTGGACTGGGACAAAAAATCGGCCCTGGCATTTTTGGCTTAGACCGGCCCCTCGTAATTAGCGGAGCACAAGCGAAAAAAAAAGAAAGATAACTTTTTGCCTTTAGGCTTATTAGAAATGTACAGTTTATCATTACTTTAGAAGTCTATCAAATAATCATTGTGAAAAGCAAATAAGTACATTTACTCAACACATAGTTCTACCTCCTCCTTCTCTATTTCAAGCATAATGTATCATCAACATCCTAAATGTCAGAAGTTTAGCATCTATTGTTAACTCCACCACTTTTGTCTGCTCTGTGTAGTACAATTGATTCTTTTATCCTTTTTATTGAAATCATCTCTAACATGTATTTTCTGAATTTCCCTGATATAGCAGCTCAATTCTAATTCTTGACGTTGAAAGGTGCTCCGTCCTTTAAAAAGCGGCAACATTATTACATCAGGCTAAAGACAGGGCTGCTTTATGAACTCATACAAAGCAACTATGTCTTAAAAGCACTTGACACTGTCTTACTCTTATTCAATGTGGGCATACCTTTTGCTAATAATACATTTATACTCTTTTTACACTTACTTTAGTAACGCTTAAATTACAAAGCTTTTATTATCATTTAGCAGTTTTAAAATCTGTTTTTTAAAACATGTTTAACCACAGCATAGAGGGTTGCTTCAAATTCAAACTACTATGCAGCCTTCAACACCTTTAACCTAAATATCTAAAATGCTATGATGGAGCCTAAAATGGACACTTGCTGCTCATCCAACACTTCTTGGCCTCAACTGTTTGCTATTTTGTCAGAATAGGGTGCCATGGCTGCCAGATTTTGGGAAGTATACATCACCAATTAATATTGATACTTATACATCACCATTGCTCATCATTCTCATGTAATTGGAGTTCTCAACGGGCCTGAATTGCAACCCGACCCGGCCCGTGGGTTTTTAAGCCCGAACCCGACGCAGCGCGACACGCTGGCATGAATTGTCTGCCGCCCCCCCCACGTTAACCCGACCGGACCTGAGCCTGCGGGTCCGGTCGGGTTTGTCGGGCCGGCCCGACCCGCTGATAACGCTTCATGTAATAGAGCTACCGTTACCTCCATGACCTCACAGTCCCTGTATTATCCTAATGTTACTACCTGCTTCCCGGCTGTACTACACTGTCCCTGTCAGTCAGCAGCATCTCTGCTGCTCCTCTCCTGCCCGCTAATGCTGCTTTCACCTCCAACCTGCTGTTGCTGGTTCACTGCTGTCACAGAGGACGGGGAGGCTACAGCAGCCCCTCCAGCGAACAAGTCTGTGATTTTAGCACATTTTCCAGCATCTACAGTGAGATTCTTCTCTTAGCACGCAACTTTTCTTTCTATTTAATTGCTCCATGTTGTCTCTCTGGTGCTTAACACTTTGAAACTAGCAGAAGTTACAGGTGACAGCGCAGGGAGGAGAGGGGTGGGGCTGCTGTCGTACTATATTCTGATTGGTTCAGTTCACTGTCTATATTGAAGATGGACCAATGGGCCGCCTCCTCTAAACTTTGTACTTAGAGAGAAAAAAAAAAGAGGAGGGCTGAGAGATTTAATTGGATTAGCCCAATGTCCTTCTAGAAAATCAACCAATGGGCCGTCGCGGTTGATAAAAATGATTTATAATAAACTTTTTTGATTAAATTATGACAGCCCGGCCCAAAAATGTGCGTCGGCCCACCGGGCATTGCCCGGTATGCCAGATGGCCAGTCCATGCCTGGGAGCAGGAGAACAGGAGCAAAAGACGAGACGCACGAGTCGCATTCGGCCCTGGGCTGCATGATTGTGTGGTGGTGTTTAAAAAAATAAAAACCCTAAACCCCAGTACTCTGTGTTTGTGTGTGGTTCATACGTTAAGAACTCACGGTATCCTGGAAGTGGTTTACATATGTGAAATGAGAATGTTTTACTTTATTGCCAATAACAGTTGTTGCTGGCTGTTTCATTTGTCTCAACTTTTGTGTTTTAAGGTACATATTTTAATGACTTGAGTATGGTCATATTTATAAATGAATACATTTTATTTGTGTCAAAGGGCCAGCAATCTTTTCTGTTAACCCACAAGAAATCATCACCTTAGAGTGATATTTATGGCATCAGATGTAGTAGGCCAAGCTCTGACAGTGTGGCTCTTAGAAAAACAGCTGGTGGAAATATCTATCTATCTATCTAAATATAGATATGTATGTATATATATATATATATATATATATATATATATATATATATATATATATATATATATATAGATATATATAGATATATATAGATATATATAGATATAGATATGTATATATATAGAAATAGATATGTATATATATATATATATATATATATATATATATAGAGAGAGAGAGAGAGAGAGAGAGAGAGAGAGAGAGAGAGAGAGAGAGAGAGAGATACACATATAAAAATACAAAAAATGAAAAGATCCATGCACCAGATTAAGCAGTCCTATATAATCTTTCTAATTACATTACTGTCTATTTTTGTATTGATTTATTGTTTCAAGCGCATTGTTTGCATTGAAACGCATTTAATGTTGTGAATCAACCGTTAAAATTGTTAAAAATGCTCTGGTTATTGCTTTGTTTCCTTTGTGTTTGCTTTCTAAGTGCTCTGGGCCTCCACAGCCACCGTAGGGTCGTATGGGCGTGTTTTGCAGGGGGCGTGGTTTGTACTGGGCGTGGTTTGTAGCGGCTTTGGCTTGGCTGTGGCTGCAGCTAGACCCTTCTCACTGGTCGGGACCAAGCGGGAAGGAGCGGGCAGGTGGAGGAGAGACGAGTTTGAGAGAGTGTGTTACACAGAGGGTTAGCGGAGAAAAAAAAAAAAATAAAAAAAAAAAAAAACTTTCTTTCTTCTGTTGTATAGTGCGTATATATATCTGTGATCTGTGTCTCGGTCTCGGGTACCGAGTCTGGAAGAGTAGTTGCGGGGTGCCGGCAGACGGCCTGTTCAGGTCCGGTATACGGTGCTTTGCGCTACTTCTTCCTGGCTGGTGTGCCTGAGATTTCTTTCTTTCTTTCTTTCTTTTTTTTCTTTCTTTCCATTATCATATTATTATTATTACTGTTATTAGGTTGTGTGGTGCTGGGAGTCTGTACACGTGTATGGCTGTTGATTCGGAGGAGAACGGAGGAGGTAGGCAGGGTTGGGAGAAAGTGGAGAGAGGGAAACGTGGTCGCTCTCAGGAGAAGGAGGGAGATAGGGTGGTGAAAAAGGTGAGGGCCGAAGAGGAATTTCGGGTCATTTTTAAGCTGAAGGATCAGGTGGGAGGAGGGTTTAGAGCTATGAATCCTCTTAAAGTTGCTGAGTCTCTAAGGTGTGTAGGGGAACGGTTGGATGCTCGGATCTTGCCTAGTGGAGCAATGCTTCTGTTGTGCAGAAGTATGGATCAAATTGGGAGAGCAGTGAAAATTGGGAAAATATTAGGGAAAAAGGTGGAGGTGATCATTCCTGAAAAGAAAAATGAGTTAAAAGGAGTCATTTATGGAGTGTGTGCTGACATATCAGAGGTGGAAATTAAGGAAAATATAAGAGGGGGAAAAGCAACAGATGTGAAGCGGTTTAAGGCCAAGGAAAGTGGAACTAAAAATACCCCAGTGTTGATAACTTTTGACGAAAGTCTCCTTCAGGTTTGTGTCTTTATAGGATGTTTGTCTTTCCAAGTCAGGCCCTATCAAAGACCTCCTTTGCGGTGTTTCAAGTGCCAGAGATTTGGCCATATGGCGGCTTCCTGTAGGGGGAACAGGCGTTGTGCTAAATGTGGAGAAGATCATGACATCCTGAAATGTGAGCAACTGGCTTCTAAATGTTGCAATTGTGGAGGAAATCATTTGGCTTCATATAAAGAGTGTGGACACTTTCTAAAAGCGAGACAAGTTCAGGAGATCAGAGACCAGCATAAAATCTCTTATGCAGAAGCATTAAAGAAAGTGGAAATGTCAAAGGCCTCAGGCCCAGTTGTGAGAATGCCTGTAAGCGGTCCGGCGGTGTCCAGGCAGCAACCTCCTCAGGTTCCCTCTAGGCAAGAAATTGTAATCAATAAGGAGGCCCTCCTGGCATTTATGGTTGATGTGATCTATGGTGCTCGGGAAAAGAAAACAAGGTCAGATGTTATTAAGTTTGTGTCTGAAGCTGCAGTGAGATTTTTGGGAGTAAAGGATTACTCCCCTCAGTCACTGCATGAGTATATGAGGGTAAGTCAGGAGCAAGCAGACCAGAAGTTAAGCAGCCAGTCTGAGAGGGGGGATGAGGAAGGGGAAGACATGAATGATGGTGACCTGTTTGAAGATATAGATGATGTTTAATCTTTTCATGATGTTTTGCATCCTCCAGTGGAATGCAAGAAGTCTAATAGCTAACGGACAGGAATTTAAGAAATTAATCAGAGATTTTGAAGTTGAGCCTGATTTTTTGTGTGTTCAGGAGACGTGGTTAAAACCAAATCTTGATTTTGTAGTTCCAGGATACATATGCCTGCGAAAAGATAGGCCTGATCAATCAGGGGGTGGATGTGCAACTTTTGTCAAATCAGGGATCCAATATAAAGTCTGCGAGTATGAACTATCTCTTGAATGTCTAATAGTTGAAGTGTGGAGTCACCAGGGCAAATTAAGTTTAGTTAATTTTTATAATCCCTGTAAACCTTTAGGCTTGGCTGAACTTGAGGAGCTACTAAATAAGATTTCTTCCCCTCTCATTTGGGTAGGTGATTTTAACGCCCATAACCCTTTGTGGGGAAGTCAGGTAAGGGATGGGAATGGTGCTGTAGTTGAAGAATTGTTAGATAACTGTAGGCTAGTAGTTATGAATGATAGCAGGCCAACTCGATTTGACATAAATACTCTTAAAATGTCCTGTCTTGATTTAACTATTGCATCTCCAACCCTAGCACGAGTAGGTGAGTGGGATGTACTGGGGAAACATTGAATGGGTAGTGACCATTTTCCAGTCTTAAGCCAGTTTGGAAGATCCTTAATAGTGGTCCAGGGGGATTTAGGTAAAAGGTTTGATTTTTCTCGAGCAGAATGGGGTAAATTTGGAGTAGAAATTGGAAAAAGTTTAGGAGAAATCAATAGCGAAGAATCTATTGATGAGTTTAATGAATCCTTAAGTAAAATGATTTTTGATGTGGCTTTAAGGACAATTCCATGTAGAGGGGTCCCAAAGGCTCGAGTAATTGTTCCGTGGTGGAATAGTGACTGTGATAAGGCTGTGAAAGAGAGAAAACAAGCTTTTAAGCTTTTGCGCAGAAACCCTACTCAGAATAATAGTATAAAGTTCAAACGCTGTAGGGCAAAGGCAAGGAAAATAATAAAAGATGCTAAAAGAAAGTGTTGGAGGGATTTCTGTGGGACCCTGGGACCGGATACCCCTGTTGGGCAGGTCTGGTCAAGGATTCATAAAATGTCAGGGAAAATGGTGAGGTCACTAATGCCAGCCCTGTCTGATGGTAGTAGTGAAGCAGTCAATAATATGGAAAAAGCAAATATGTGTGTCAAAGTTTTTCAAGAGGTACATAATTCCAAGTCTTTAGGGGATTATGGTTTGCTGAGGAGGGAAGACATCTTGAGAACTGAAGGGTGGAAGTTAAATGTTGTATCTTCAGAAAATGAATTTTTTAATGTATTCTTTTCTATGAAAGAGCTTAAGCAAGCAGTTCAAGCAGGAGCTAAAACCACTCCTGGCCAAGATAGCATCAGTTATGAAATGCTTCAACATTTAGATGATGTAGCTTTGGAGGAAGTTCTGGCTTTGTGTAATTATGTGTGGGAGGCAGGTGTTTTACCTAAGGTGTGGAAACATGCTGTTGTGGTTCCTGTTCTGAAACCAGGGAAAGACCCCTCTTGCCCGTCATTATATCGGCCTATAGCGTTAACAGCCGTTTTATGCAAAGTAATGGAAAGAATGGTAACAAATAGGTTGGTTTATTTCCTTGAAACTAAGGATTTTTTTGTGAATTACCAGAATGGGTTTAGAGTTGGAAGAAATACTATGGATTCTATTGCAGTGTTAGATCAAGATGTTAAAAAGGCCATTATTAACAAAGAAGGGGTAATTGCTGTGTTTTTAGATATTGAAAAGGCGTATGATTCTATGTGGAAGGAGGGGTTACTAATTAAGCTTCATGATGCAGGTGTTAAAGGTAGGATGTTTTATTGGATTAAGGATTTCCTTAATAATAGATCTATTCAAGTTAAAATTGGGGGAGATCTCTCAGACACTGTAAACATTATAAATGGAACTCCACAAGGATCAGTCATTAGTCCTGTCCTCTTCAGTATAATGATTAATGATATATTTTCAAGAGTTCCTAATCATTTTGGGATGTCTCTGTTTGCAGATGATGGGGCTGTCTGGAAGAGGGGGAGGAACTTGCATGTTCTTTTTCATCAGATGCAAAAGGCTCTGGATCAGGTTGTTCAGGGGGCTAATGATTGGGGCTTTAGAATTTCATCCTCCAAAAGTAAATTTATGATTTTTGGAAATAAGAGGAAAATTCCTGCTTTGAATATTTTGCTGTATGACTGTCCAGTGGAAAGAGTTAAAGAGTTTAAATTTCTCGGTCTATGGATGGATGAAAGACTAACATGGAAAAGCCATATAGAGAAAGTTGTATGTAAGTGTGAAAAAGTGATTAATATCCTTCGATGTCTCGCTGGGAGTGACTGGGGTGCTGATCGAGATACTCTAACTATGATCTATCGCGCTATGATTAGATCTATTCTGGATTATGGATGTGTGGTTTTTGGTTCCGCTGCCAAATGTGTAATATGTAAACTGGACCGGGTTCAGGCTAAGGCCTTGAGAGTCTGTAATGGTGCCTTTAGGACGACTCCTATTCCTGCTCTACTTATTGAAATGAGAGAATTACCACTGGAAATCAGGAGGAAAAAGTTAGGGCTCCATTACTGGGCTAAGCTGAGTTGCTCAAGTTCTAGTTCTGCCTCAAGGTGTCTGCTAGAAAGTTCCTGGGAGTTTTCGGGAAATGGAAAGAAGCTAAATTTTTTACATTGTATAAAACAGTTGGCGGGGGATTTTGGAGTAGAATGTCAGAGAATGGCTGGGCATGAGTTGTCTCCTGTTCCACCTTGGTTTCTTCCTGAACCTGAGGTTTTGCTGTCTCTCCTCGAAGAAGGGAGAAATAGTCAGTGTAAAGATGTGAAAATGATCCTGAATCAGTTTGAAGGATTCATGAAAATTTTTACTGATGGATCAAAGGATCCCGTCTCGGGGAAAACTGGGGCTGGGATTTTTGTTGCAGATGAGAATCTTCAATTCAGCATTCGCTTATCAGACAATTTATCGGTATTTTCAGCTGAACTGTTGGCAATTTTAAAAGCTTTGGAGTGGATAGAACAAAATAAGCCTCAGAACAATGTTATTTGTTCAGATTCTGCTGCCGCTTTGGTGGCTCTAGAAGAAGGCTCCTCTAGTGCCCGTCCAGATCTGGTAATGGAGATTCTGTGTTGTCTCTTAAGAATTGAGAGTTCAGGGTGCCATGTGTGTTTTATGTGGGTGGCTGGACACTTTGGGGTAGAGGGAAATGAAGTTGCCGACAGGTTGGCTAGAGAGTCATTGTCTAAAGAAAATATAGAATTGAATGTCATGATGGGTAAGAGTGAATGTGTGAGTATCTGTAATAAAAAACTTGAGTTGCAGTGGCAGAATGAGTGGAACCAGGAGCAGAGGGGGAGGCATTATTTTTGTTTGCAACCTTCAGTAAAGTGTGAAAAATGGAGAAGTATGTTTGGGCGGAAGGATGAAGTTGTTTTAACTAGGCTGAGGCTGGGGCATTGTTGTCTGGCCAGCTGCTTAAAAGCCATAGGTAAGCATGAGAATGGGTTGTGTGAGTGTGGAGAATTGGAGACGGTGGTGCATGTGCTTCTTTCTTGCAAGCTATATTCCAGCCAGAGACGACAGCTGTTTATAGACCTGTATGATCTGGGTCTGTCTGTGATTTCCTTTCGAGGTATCTTGGCATCAGGAGAAAAATCAGACTCTGTTGGGAGGGCAGTATTAAAATTTCTGCACTCTGCTGGATTATATGTGAAAATTTAGTTAAGTAGTTCTGGGTATGACCGGTGGAGGGCAGCATTACGCTGGATAGCGTACAGCCTGCCGGAAATCAAGAAGAAGAAGAAGAAGACCCTTCTCACTGTAAATTGTCGGTAACTGCCGAAAATTAGGGAGATTTCCGGGCGTTTACTGGGCCGAAAATCCCACTTTTCATGCAGTGATGGGAAAGACCTGTTGCGTTGTCAGCTGCAATGCACGGTCTCACGACCATAAGGGACGAAAGCTCGACAACGGACTTTCATTTTTATGGTTTTCCTTCGTGGAAGCAGCTTCAGGGAAGCATTGTGTCCGACATTACAAAGAGGAGACGGATAGCTCGGCTAGCAGCTGTAAGACGCCCGGAGATCATGTTTGCCAGCATCCAGAGATATATGAAAGTGTGTTGCAGACATTTTCATTCGGTTGAGTGTTTTGATTGTTTACTATTGGTCATGCTTTAGCCTAAAATCCGAATTTACTCCATAATAATAGCTACCGAGACGGCCAGTTAGCCAGCTAGCTAGCCAACTGGCTGGCTAACTGGCTGTCTCTAGCTCTCTACCAGCTGGTAGGATCGATAGACATTACCCCAGACATTTTCATTCGGTTGAGTGTTTTGATTGTTTACTATTGGTCATGCTTTAGCCTAAAATCCGAATTTACTCCATAATAATAGCTACCGAGACGGCCAGTTAGCTAGCCAACTGGCTGGCTAACTGGCTGTCTCTAGCTCTCTACCAGCTGGTAGGATCGATAGACATTACCCCAGACATTTTCATTCGGTTGAGTGTTTTGATTGTTTACTATTGGTCATGCTTTAGCCTAAAATCCGAATTTACTCCATAATAATAGCTACCGAGACGGCCAGCTAGCTAGCCAACTGGCTGGCTAACTGGCTGTCTCTAGCTCTCTACCAGCTGGTAGGATCGATAGACATTACCCCAGACATTTTCATTCGGGTGAGTGTTTTGATTGGTTATTGTAGATCATGTTTTAGTGCAAAATCCGATTTTACTGCATAATAATGGCTATCGAGACAGCCAGTTGGCTAGCTAGCTAACCCTCCTGTCATTACTTCGAAAGACCAACAGGGGTCGGTGTCCCAGAATCCTCGGCCTCTGGAGCGGATTCCCACAATGCAATAGAAGTTGAGACGGCGGGCGGTGGACATGTCGGCCACTGCTCCTCCATCAAGCTTGTCCACAGACGAGCTAATTCAAAAAATAACTCAAGCTGGAATACAAATAAATGAAGAGGAAGCAAGGACATTTAGGGGTAAGTAACATTTCTGTCCATAACACTCGGTAATTAACTTCAGCGAGCCTAACTCAGGCAATGTAACTTAATGTGAGCTAACTGCATGTTATTTCTCGTTTCTCTTATTTCAGAGTGAGTTTGGTCAAGTGACTGTCAATGCAGGACAGTTAAATTACTTCCACCTACCATTAACATGAATTCGTGTGTCATTTCGTCATATTTTATTACTTTCACGTTTTTTTCCCTTTGCATGCACTCCTTCATTGTAGTGATGGGAATTCCGGCTCTTTTACGAGAGCCGGTTCTTATGGCTCGGCTCATTAAAAAGAACCGGCTCTTTCGGCTCCCAAGTGGCTCCTTAGATTTATTTGTTGCTTAAATGAATTTATTACCAAAAATGATGACAAAAATATGTGTAAAATGAATTACTAACTATATCAAATGTTTATTATTTATATGGCTTATTATACTCAACATGGAACAGAGTGCTACAAAAAATTTTAAAGTACATAGCCCTTTGCACAAACTGTGTCATAGAGCTGTGGGTTGTAGGTCCAGGGGGTTGTGGTGGTGAACTGTAGAACAGTTGCAGTAGACAAACTGGCACATTCATTAGCAGCAGGTTCACTTGCTTGTTTTTTTTTCTCTTCCAACTGCACCGACAGTTGTACAGTTCTAATGTGCCTGTGCAGGTTATCTAGAGCCTGCTCCATATGAGATTTTAACCATGCATACTCTACCCTCAATTTTACTGCGTTTCTATGGAGAGAATTTTGTTCCTTTATTATTCAATCAAATAGAATAGATTTGAAACCAAAAAAGACATTTGAGAGCAAAAAAGAGTAAGTGGCAATCAAATTTTTTATTTTTGAGATCAAAACAGAACAGGTTGCAATTGAAAAAAATATTTGAGAGAACATATTTCTTCAGCTTTAATCAAAACTAACACTACATTTAGTGGTGCATGGTACTTGCGGTGCCCAAACGTCACGGTTCCTACACAACAGTACTGTCAGCCGGGGGACGGACAGACGGAGAAGACCGCGGCAGCCCACAAACACCCGCTATAAAGCAGCAACATTGAAAATGAGTATAGTGGCACTGAGCTAGCAGTACAGCGGCGCTGAGCTAGCAGTACAGCGGCGCAGCGCCGTTGTTCCACCGTCTGGGAGAACTACCACTACCGTTACTCCTCCCGGCTCCCATTCTCGCAACAGCTCTTCTAATGTCAACAAACACACGTGGCGAATAAGTCAACAAATGCACGCACATTACCAAACTCAGATTTATGTGTCTGTTATTATGGAATGGATCTTTGGATTCATTGGGAACACTACATTGATCCTCATTCGCTGTTGTTTTTTATTGACCATGACTTTTATTGTTATGCAGCGTTAAATACTGTCAAAACAATACGTCCGTTTTTCTTTTAATGCCAGAATGGAAAACCATGGCGCGCAGGTGGTCGAGTGGTTAGAGCGCATGCCATAAACGCAGCCGACCCCGGTTCGATTCCGGCCGGAGGTCCTTTGCTGCATGTCACATCCCCCTCTCTCTCCCATATTTCCTATCTGTCTACTGCTTAATAAAGGTGTCTATGCCAGAAAAAATCTTAAAAAAAAAAAAAAAAAGGATGGAAAACCAACAGCAGTCACAAGCTAGGGTAAGTCATTGCTTAATTTGTTTCTATACAGCCTAAGTGACAGTAATGCATTGTACTGTAATTTACTGTAATGTACTGATGTTTTGCACCCATGTAAATTGACCACCTAAATTTATCATGTTAATGCCCATTTTCACGTTCCATGTATTTTATCAGGATCAGTCTCTTTTACTACTTTTTCTACATTGTAAATCCCATACCATTAATGGTGAAATTACAGATACAGTATAATGTCTACAGTAGAAACAATGTAGAAAAAGTAGTAAAAATGTACAGTGTTAAAAGCCTAACTTGGTCATGTTCTCTCCAAATGAAGAGAAGAGACTGATCCTGATAAAATGCATGTAACGTGAAAATGGGCATTAACATGACACATTTAGGTGGTCAGTTTACATGGGTGCAAAACATCAGTACATTACAGTACAATGCATTACTGTCACTTAGGCTGTACAGAAACAAATTAAGCAATGACTTACCGTAGCTTGTGACTACTGTTGGTTTTCCCAAGACGGTGGAACAATGGTGCTGCGCCGCTGTTCTGCTAGCTCAGCGCCGCTATACTCATTTTGAATGTTAGCTGCTTTATAGCGGGTGTTTGTGGGCTGCCACGGTCTTCTCCGTCCATCCGTCCCCTGGCTGACAGTACTGTTGTGTAGGAACCGTGACATTTTGGCACCGCGAGTACCATGCAACACTAAATGTTTAAATCACAGCCCCACATTGTCTACGCCTCCCTGTAATCCACTCACTCATTAGGCTACTCTGCTCAGGCTGTGACTAGCAGAGACAACCATGTTGCTGGGTGTGCTTGCAGGAGCAGGGCATTATAATTCATTGCTTGTGGTGTTGTTGTTGTGAATGTACGGCAGGCTGTAGCCAACACTATATAGCGCAATTCATTACTTATGGGAAACAATCAAGAGCGACAGGCTTGCCTCCAAGCAGCACAGCACAGGGCAATGCGGAAGACGTAGCTGACGCTGGAGCCAGGTCAAACCAACCAATAGAAACTCTCTCATCCACCAGCGTAGGCCCCGCCCATCAAGTGCAGTTGGATTTGCAAGCAAAACTTCAGAATTTGCAAGCAAAGAGGACTGATTTGCAAGCAAAGGTTTTTAACTTGAAAGCAAGGAGGACTGATTTATAAGCAAAATGGTCGTATGTTTTTACTTACAAACATTAGTTTTGATTAAAGTTGAAGAAATATGTTCTCTCCATTTTTTTTTTCAATTGCAACCTGTTCTGTTTCGATCTCAAAAATAAAAATTTTGATTGCCACTTACTCTTTTTGGTTTCAAATCTATTCTATTTGATTGAATAATAAAGGAACAAAATTCTCTCCATACGTTTCCTGCCTCACTCATTTTCTCAACTTTCTAGCGTGTTGTCACTGTAGCGCCGTCTCTCTCTCTCTCTCTCGCCCTCCCTCTCTCGGTGTGTGTGTGCTGTGTAGAGTTCCTAACGGGTCGGGCCGGCCCGACAAACATGACCGGACCCGCAGGTTCGGGCCGGGTTCGGGCCGAAAAGATGTGCAAATGAGCCGGGTCGGGTCGGGCCTCGGGCTTCCTTTTTTATAAAACACATTTCATAAAACACATTTCTTGCAGGTTGTAAATTATATAGCCTGTTCTGAATCATCGCTGTTCAGGTGTGGTGAAGAGTAAGTCTGGTTGCCTGCTTCATGGGGAGGGGCAGACACTGATGCCGCTGCGTGACGTATACTTGCGCCTACAGCCTGGCTGGAGAAGATGGAATTGGCTAAAAGTAAACTTGCCACAGGTGAATTCACCCTTGCTTTTCGAGGAGTGGGGAAATCGTCTGTTTCTGTCTCTCCGAATATATTTTCCTACTGGTCCAAGTGCGGTGTCTTCTTTGCAGCGGGAGCGGGTGCTGCTGCTGACGTTGACGCAGCACCTGTCTCGCGGCTCGCGTCACCTTTCTGTCTGCTGTCAGTCTGATCATGATAACAAGTGTATGAGGAAAACAATTCAGGCACGCGGGGGTCGGGTTCGGGCCGGGTTCGGGCAGACAATTCATGCTGGTGTGTCGGGCTGTGTCGGGTTCGGGCTTAAAACCGGCGGGCCGGGTCGGGTCGGGTTGTAATTTTCAGGCCCGTTGAGAACTCTAGTGCTGTGTCTGTAAGCCCCGTCCCTCCTGCTCAGTGAGGACATACAGACACCACCACACATCATGTAGTTGACCAATCAGGTGCAGCTTGAACAGAAAAAGAAATGGAGGAAAGAAAAAAAGCGGCTCTAGCTCCCAGACAGGAGCCGGCTCTGATCATTCACTTCAAAGAGCCGGCTCTGAGAGCCGTTTTGTTCGCGCCGACACATCACTACTTCATTGAGTCCCTGCAGACTTGGGTAGGCAGCCCCTTTTTTTCTCTCCACTCTCTGTTATTTTCCGCTCATGTACAGAGCCCCTGCAGACTTGGGGAGTGCACCCCCTTTTTTCCTCTGCAGTCGCAGTGAGGCATGGAATCTCAGTGAGTCAGCATGTTGTAAGCGCTGCTTAAGTAACGTTAGCTTAAAGATGGTTATGTTTGGTAGTTTCATCATTCGATTGTAATATGAAGTCACTGTCCATCCTAACTAATTTTGCATGGTTGCTGGCTGCCATTTGTGTAAATGTTCTACATTAATTAGGCTTTTTATGCAATGTGGATGATGTAACGTCCGCGAGTTGATGTGTGTTAGCGTCGTTTCAGGATTCTGTACTCAGTGTCCAGCCCCTCAGGCGTTTTGGGTCAAGTGGTGGTTGTGTTAATTGGTGACTTTATCACATTTCATTACGTTACGGGAGGCGTATGAGTCGTGGTTACCGTAACTCAGACATTTATGAGAGGTGAGGTAGGAGAACACAAGGTAAAGGTCGCCAGTTAAACCGCTACACCGGCCGGTGACGTGGAATAACGGCCGCATTGAGAGGACTGTTTAAGTGACATAAGAGCTAAGCTGAAGTGTGCCTTTTCCCCATGGTGGTTGTTCGCTCATTGGTGTGTGCGCAGGGTTTTCACTACTGCTAAAGCGGACCGCCTGGGTCAAATGCCCGACTAAAGTGTTTGCGTTCATGGGGGCTTTGTAGACGCACGTCGCCTCCATAGCGGGCCATGTTAGGTGGCACAGCTCCATGGATGTGCATCTCCCACCACTGTTGTTTGTTGTTTTTTTTTAATTTATTTTTTTATTAAATCTTTACAATACAAAGAGTAAAAACAAGCAAGTAGAGTGATTAATACAGAAAATACATTAGTCAAGAGCAGAGCCAGGTGAAGTTTCAAATAAATACATTAAAAATAGAGCATAACTGAATGGTTTTAGCAGCTTTCTTATTTTTTAAATCATAGATGGTTTTGATGTAATGTTCCGTTTCCTTACCAAAAGAAATAAAAGAAGGTTTAGAGTTACTGAATTTGGCTTTGTGAATATGATATTTCCCTAAAATGATCAACAAGTTAATTAGGTATGTTTCTTTCTGCTTCTTACTTTTGTTGTCAAGGAAACCAAACAGAACATTTTTCCAAAACAAGGAAAAATCAGAGACAAGTTTATCAGTAACATATCGGGATAGGTCTTTCCAGAAAGTGGTGGTGTAGGGACATTGCCAGAAAAGGTGCACCATTGTTTCTGGAGATAATCCACAAAAAGAACAGTTAACACATATGTCGAGCTTAAACCTAAGGAGATATTGCTTAGCAGGATCACATCTATGTATGATTTTTGAAAGAGACTTCTCTTACTTTATTTGTAAGGAGATATTTCCCCAATTCAGGTTGTCAACAAAGTTAGACCAATAGGGAACAACATTAGGGGTACTGGTAAACTCTCTCTGGAATAAAGAGCGAATGTTATGATTCTTATTCCTCATTGTGGCAGCGAAACATGTATTACCAACTGAGGTCAACCTAGGGTCCAAAGTTGGTAAACAGTCTGGTTTTCCAGTCCCTTTTAAGAGAGTAAAAATACCGGATGGGATGGCATCCATAACAATTACAAACTCTTTTGGAGTGGAGTGAAAGAGTGGAATGCCAAAAGTGTGAAGGAATTCAGAATAATTCAGCAATGTTCCATTATCATTTAGGAGTTGGGATACTAGAACTATATTATTATTGAACCAAGTTTTTTAAAATAAAGATTTATTCTTGAACTTAATAAGCCGATTATTCCAGATGTAGCACCTATGTGGGGAAAAATTATGTTTGTAGATTAACGACCATGCTAAGAGCATTTGTTTGTGGAATTTAAATGAAATTAAGGGAATTTTTTCTATTTTATAATCACACAAAAGTAAGTATTCTAGGCCTCCAACCTCAGAGAAAATATAGTTAGGTATAAAGTTCCATGAAGATGTTGGATTTTTTAGAAAGTGCTTTATCCAATTTATTTTAAAAGTATTATTAAGGGTTGTAAAATCAAGAAAGTTTAGACCACCGCGTTTAAAGGTGTTCATAATAACAGATTTTTTCACATAATGCGTCTTGTTTTTCCAGATAAAATTGAAAAGTAGTTTATCAATGGAATTACAGAGCTTTTGGTTGACAAACAAGGGGATCGCTGCATATGTAAGACGAGATAAACCTTCTGCCTTTGTCAACAATACTCGACCTTTCAAGGATACATCTCTCTGCAGCCATTGATTAAGCTTTTTCTTTTTCTTATCTTTAATCAAATTGAAGTTTACAGAGCATCTCTCCTCATTTTTCATTATAGTAATCCCTAGATAAGTAATCTTATCTTTGATTGGTATGTTACAGACCTGGGAGGTGTCGCTTTCCTTAAGGGCAAAAAGTTCACACTTCTTAAGATTTAAACAGAGTCCAGAAGCTGCGGAAAATAATTCTATTGTTTTGATAGCAATTGGCACTTGGCTTATTAACAACAACAGATCCATGTAAGAAATAAAGTTGGATGAAACTAGACTTTAATCTTACTGTAAGGAGCTGCACCATTTAAACTTAAATAAAAGTGCATAGTGAAACTTAGTAAAACAATAAAATAATAGAGGTACCTAGGTTCTCAGTCGACAAATTAACACAAACCAGTTATTAGCAATTAATAAACATAAAATGCTAGCCTCTAGGACATTGCAAAAAACTTAACTGGATGTAATACATGTTGTCTTGTAAACATACTCAGTTCTCAGAACAATTAGAAGAACATAAACACAGTGAATGAAAAGCACTTTGGTTATTATAGCTTAACTCGGCTTAAGGCAAATGTTGACTGGCAGTGTTGTGGGTAACGCGTTACTTTGTAACGCGTTAGAGTACTCTAATTACTTTTTTCATGTAACGTAACGCGTTAGTTTCGTGCGTCAAGCAATCAGTAACGTCGTTAATTTTTTAAAGTAATCCGTTATTTTAAGAATTTCTCCGGATAAGGAAAGGAAAATCCCGACTGCAGCCTGCTTTTTGTCAGACAGTACTGTGCCACCTGCGGATGTGTCAGCGGAGGCGCAGCGCTGTGATGCGTCTGTGCCCTGCTGCTGACCTACGTTACCTGTGTGTGTGTGTGTGTGTGTGTGTGTGTGTGTGTGTGTGTGTGTGTTTTCAAACCCCCGGCAAGATGGCAGAGAGGACAGCTTTTGCATCGTGGAAGTACGCACATTATTTTCAATTCACCAGCGAAAAGGACAAGAACAACATAATGGTAAAATGCTTCTGTCGACCGCAAAATAAAAAAATAAAAAAATTAATAAAACGCTATGTGGCATATTGCTGACTGTCTTTCCTGTTATTGTTATCCTGCAGAGTTAATTTGGTTGGATAACTGACGTTATTCATCATTGTCACTACTTCTCGGTGCATTTAAAGGAGGCTGTGTGTGTGTCAGTTAAGTTGCAGCATGTGCGAGGCGCTGCAAACGGCTTTTAATTTTTGGTAACGCATGAGTACTCTAACGCGTTACTTTTATTCAAAGGTAACGCTGTAACGTAACTGATTACTTTTAATTGATGGTAACGTTGTAACCTAATTAACTACTTTCCAAAGTAACTATGCCCAACACTGTTGACTGGAGGGGTGTTTACCACTTTCAGGTTGCTGGAAACAGTTCAGCCTTGTTGGCAAAGGCTCGACCTCCAACGAAGAAAGCAGCTTCCCTTGTTCTCGCGCTTTAGCCACCAGCGGCCACAGCTGCATCCTTCGCTCTCTGACAGCTGGGGACAGGACTGACAGATGTGTATCACCTCTTGGCGGACATTCTGGCCTTTGTTTCAGCCATTCCGTAGAGTCGCAGGTTCCACCGTCGCGAATAGTTTTCCAGCTTAGTTATTCGTTGTTCCAGTAGGCTCGCCTTTTTCTCCGCCATGTTGACTCGGTCATCGATGTGTGTCGCTTTACCTTTCACTTCACGGATCTCAGCGCAGACAAAGTCAACCGTCTTCTTTAGCCCCTCAATCTTCAGTGTATTGTCAGAAATCATTCTCTCCACATTCTTCTCCAGAGAGTCGATTCTCGTGTTGAAGATGACTGAGATTTTCTGCACAATACCTTCACTGTCTAGATCCAAGGAGTGCTGCGACTTCATTTTCTTTGGTGCAGGAGGTTTGGAGGGAGTTGTGGAAGTAGTTATGGGGAGAGGGGGAAAATCTGGGTCCCCGAGGGAGATCACAGGTGCATCTGTCATGCAGTAGTCATGTAGGTTGTTCATGAGCGGATTCTCTGTCGGTACCTGCGTGCTGCCGTAGTTGTGGTATGCTAGCTGGCGATGCTGTTAGCCGAAATTTTTTTCCCCCACGTGTGTCGTTAAGAGGCGAGAGTTCTGCACTTTACGAGCTTAACAATAAGTTGACACGATGCACTCAACTCTGCATTAAGATACCTCCAACAATATACTTTAAGTAACTATGTTTCACTAATATGCAAGTCTGAAGGTGAACAGCTCCGAAGCGTACGTGCACTCACACCGCCATCTTGCGCGGTCCCCTCCCACCGCTATTATGTCAGATCCCGGTTTCTCCTCTCCCTGTCATAGAAGGCTGCCTGACTGTGTGTGTATGTGCGCATGCGCGCGCAGGGTTCCTACACATTTGACATTTCAAAATTCCATACTTTTTCCAGACCCTAATTTCACGTAAATAAATAATTAGGGATGCACCGATTGTGAAATTCTGGGCCGATACCGATACCGATGTTTAACATAACAACTTGGCTGGTTGCCGATGCCGATGTTCTTTCTTTTTGTTATTTATTCCTTTTTTTTTGTGCCACAGAAACATACAAGTCTTTCAGCTCTTCATAACACTATCCTTGAATGAGCACAAATCCAATGAGACCAATTTTAAGATAACCTTAGTTCACATGACAAGATTTCGGGGAGACAGACCTTGGCAAAGTGACGTGGACTCGGCGGCGTGTAGCGTGGCTCCATAAACTTTATTAGACTCTGAAACCCCACGTCCTCCACTACAGAGAAAGGCTGGTCATCTAAAGCAATGAACTCCATCACCTTGTTTGTTATTTGTTTTGCTTTGGCGCTGTCTGGAGGCAGCTGTTTGGCTTTCCTTAAATGCTGTGTCAATTGAAGTCTGAGGGGCCGTCCAGAGGGGCGAAAACAATCTTTTTTATCTCCGTCTTCCTCGTCATCATTTTAAGAATATTTGCGTCTACACGGACCCACTGAAGATGAGCGAAAACGCTGTAGTTCATATTCCAGGCCTCTAGGTGGCGCTTGACATTCACAAAACACGGAGAAGAAGACACGGAGCATGCGCAGTAAACTTGCGCGCTGTAAACAGACAGTAGACGGAGAAACCGAACACAACAAGTAGAAGAAGATGAAAATGGCGAGTGCAAGGAACCCGGAATCGTTTGTGTGGACCGTTAATGAGGTCGAACTGCTGCTGAGATTCACACTCAACAACAAGGCGGGTAAGTTGCGAGAAAGGCTCGATATCTTCTGCGGCACGAACATGAGCATGCGGTCCGCCATTGTTGTTGTTATGGGACGTTGCGAGATGCGGCGATGGCGTCATTGTTTTGGAAAGTATGCGGATTCGCTGTCCACATGAAAACGGGAGGGCTGCGTTTCAGGATTTCTCCCAAAAAAAAAAAGAGGGAAAAAAGAGTTTCTCCATGAGCACAGCGTTCATGCCGCAAATCAAGATATAATTATCGGCCACTGCTATCGGCGAATGTCATTTTTATTTGCCGATGGCCGATGGCAGTTAACGAGGCAAACATCGGCCGATACCGATGTTCAGCCGATGCATCGGTGCATCCCTATAAATAATGCAATTAATCGTTTGTTTTCATTATTCTGAATTTGTATGCCATTATGTCACCAAAAAATTTCCAGGAGATTGTAGCTAGGTACAATAACACAAAATTTACCAAAATAACTTCAGATATGTATCAAGATAGATATATTTCAATACAATAGTCTCCATTTCCCATACTTTTTAGTGTTCCAACAAGGGTACCTCACGATTCGATTACGATTATGGGAGCTTCGATTCTTTGATTCTCGATAATAACGATTGTCGATTCGATTCGATTATTGGTGCCATGATTCTTCGATTATTGCTATTTTTAATGCTTTTTTTTTCTTACAAGATTAATTTTGTCTTCATCTGTAGCTAAATTTGTAAATAAATAGCCTATCAATTAACTCAAAAAGCTGCCATAGGGAACAAAAGTGCATTCTTTAAAATTAAATAATTGAACTTATTCAGTCTGGAATATGGATAGGATAACTTAACAAAAAAGCTGCCATATTCCAAGGGAACAAATTGCATTCTTCTGAATGAAAGTGCATAATTCAACTGAACTCATGGATTAAAGCAAAAAAAAATCTTTTGACTGAAATGTTTTTTCGAGCTGTAGCCAAGTCATATTCCTAATTTGTGAAACATGTTACAGGGCACGTTACTTGACACGTGCTAAAAAAATAAGATAAGACTTACAGCTTCACCCCACACCATGTTCTCTAATGCAGACATCAAGTTTAAATATTTAACCAACTGTGTTTTACAGGAGGATGATCTGAACAGCTGTTCTATTCACACTTAAAATGTTTTTTGTCTTTTCAATGTAATCTTCAATCTAGGAAATCAAACTGTGCCTTTTTTTTGCCAAGCTTTTACTTTTTCAAATAATCAACCATCTACAGAACTTTTCAGCAAGCTATTTTTCTACTTCTTCTCATCATCATTATCATTAATTATTATTAGGGATCGACCGATATGGATTTTTTAAGGCCGATGCCGATACCGTTTTTTGTTTCATCAGCCTTAGCCGATGACCGATACGGACTGCGGATTTTCTTGAGCCGATTTTTGGAGCCGATAGTACTTTTGCTCCCTCAATTTACATCATTAAAATTACACAATGATGATAACAAATGTTACAAGTCTCAAGTTTTTTTAAAAAAGGAACATTTATTGAAATTAAAAAAGGTGAGGTGGAACAAGAACAAGTAAACAGTATTTAACAAATATTAAAAACAGGTGAGGTAGAGCAAGCCTTTCCAGGAGTAGGGTCTGTGAAATGCTGCCACACTGGATTGGTTTTCTGCTCTGCCATTTCTTTAAAAAGAATAAACAAAAACACAGATCAGTGTCAATCTTGTGCAATCATCTTACATTCATATCGCCCACATTATGTGTGCATCATATGGATGGGTGTATATGGTTAACTGTGCAAGGGTAAAAGGCTTCCACATGTACAACACAGACTTGATGATGCATTGTTTGCTGATATAATTAGGTCATCACAAAATGTCTTTTGTCAGCACATTTAAATAATTCAAGCAAACAATAAACAATAAATAAATAAGTAGCCATTGAAATAAAGTGCTTCATTTGTAATTTAAGACTGCCATGGTTTCAATTTTTCTACATAAAATAAAAGGAGCATGTCTTAGGCTACTATGCCACCTAATATGCAAAGACAACACACTAGTAGTTCTAAACCAAAATGTAAAACCTGCCAGAATGGCAACCCCAGAACATAAGTTAGCAGAGGAAAATAATGTGATGTCAGATGCGCATTAAGCAACAAACTGTTCAAGTTTCTTTTCTAAATTTCATCAACGTTATAAAGTATAAAACTGTTTCTCAAAGTTTTAAAAGCTCTCCTTCAGTCAGCACAGCACTCTCATACGTCGCTGTGATGCGTGTGTGTCCCACTGAGTGAGACGCTATGATATCAACGCGATGGCAAGGGAAATCCACCTCGCTCCAAGTAGGGAAAGAGAAACACACACACCCCGCTCCAAATAACATTAGGGAGAGGGAGAGAGAAACACACACACGCCGTCAAACCTCCAGCCAGGTGGTCGTTATATAAAACTGCTACAACCCCACGGAACAACGTCGGCATTACTTAATCCTATGACCAGTGTTCGTAACAGCTACCGTATGAATACATCTAGCCACAATGGCGAGCAGTTTGATAGACGAGGCATTTTGTATTCCGTTTACCATTTGGACCCACAAACTTGCTTGGCTATGGTTTCAAGCAAAACACACATAGAGCATGCATCTGGCATTGGCGTTTCCACTTTCAATGTGTATGGCAATATTTTAGCTAAGGTAAACAGTTAAAAGATGCTTTGAATGTTTAAAGCTTACCGTTCTGTTGACGAGCAGGCTTCCAGCACTCTCCTAGTGGGGGAGGGGCTATGCATGGTCTGTCCGTGCACTGCAGCGTCTCCAGCAACACAGAGCTGCCTCCAGAGCCTGTCTGTAAATAATGCCGGATCGGCGAACGCAGCAGCCTGCATCGGCTGATGCCGATTCACGTAAAAAACGCTAACATCGGCCGGCCGATGAATCGATCGATCACTAATTATTATTAATAATAATATTGTTAAAGTAAGCCTCTTATCGTTTAACAGAAAAACACATCTTACAAACAGCAACTTTTGCAGTCTTGTCAGTCTGATGGCGAGTTACCACCTTTCTGTCATCATTAACCCATTTAGGCCTGTGGCCGCCTGAAAAAAAAACCTCTAAAACCTATGGCGTTTCTATAAATGACTCTAAAACCTGAAGGTTTTCTGAAAAAATTTGAAAAAGTGCCAACGTTTACAAAAAATATAATTTCTCAGGCTCTGTAACAGATAGAAAGATGAAATAAAAAACATTTGAAAGCTTACACCCTTGGCTATCATCTATAAATACATCCATTGGCCCTTATGGTAATAAAAAAATAGAGAATTCTATAAACCTCTGAAATAAATAAAATAATTGGCAACGCCTAATAAAATATGCATTTCTCAGTCTCTGTAGCAGATAGAAACCTGAAATAAAAACCATGTGATAGCTTAAACTTAATTTTATCAAGTTAAGTACTACATTCAGTTGGTCTCATCTTTCTCTCTCCAAAATATTACAATGCATAAAACTTACAGATTTCATAGCGATTTTCACATTAAAAGTGTAATGTCAGTGTAGTGTATGAAAAGTAAAATAAAGAGTCTCTGTGTAATACAGAGCTTTGGCTCTCTCAGAAAGAAGTGTGTGTGTATCTCGCGCGTGGGTGTATCTCGCGCGTGGGTGTATCTCGCGCGTGGGTGTATCTCGCGCGTGGGTGTATCTCGCGCGTGGGTGTATCTCGCGCGTGGGTGTATCTCGCGCGTGTGTGTGTCTCGCGCACATGTCGCGCGTGTGTGTGTCTCGCGCACATGTCGCGCGGGGGTGTGTCTCGCGCACATGTCGCGCGGGGGTGTGTCTCGCGCACATGTCGCGCGGGGGTGTGTCTCGCGCACATGTCGCGCGGGGGTGTGTCTCGCGCACATGTCGCGCGGGGGTGTGTCTCGCGCACATGTCGCGCGGGGGTGTGTCTCGCGCACATGTCGCGCGGGGGTGTGTCTCGCGCACATGTCGCGCGGGGGTGTGTCTCGCGCACATGTCGCGCGGGGTGTGTCTCGCGCACATGTCGCGCGCGGGTGTGTCTCGCGCACATGTCGCGCGGGGGTGTGTCTCGCGCACATGTCGCGCGGGGGTGTGTCTCGCGCACATGTCGCGCGGGGGTGTGTCTCGCGCACATGTCGCGCGTCTCGCGCGGGGGTGTGTGGGAGGCCGTTTAGGGCGAAAACATTGAAATATGTGCACATACACACTGAAATACATGCACGTACCCATTGAAAACGTGCACACACACACATTGACAATGTGCACACATTGAAATACTTGCACATACATTGACATGATGTGCACACACGCACTGAAATTTCCACACCCTACCACCTTCTCACACAGCGGGATATAGGCTACTTGTGTGTGTGTGTTTGTGTGTGTGTGTGTGTGTGTGGGTGGGTATCTGAGTGTGCGTGTAAAATGTCAGTGCGCCCGGAAGTTGTTTCAATGTAACCGGAAGGCACCGCCATCTTGGACAGAATTGGGGTCGCGAGATGATTTCTGGGGGTCGCCAAATCATTTTGATCAAATATACATTTATTTATTTATCATTTATTTGTTTAATTTTTATCAAAATTAGTGTAACGTCCTACCGGACGTTATAAGGACGACGAGCGGTTGGGCTCAAACAGGCATTTTATTACTCAAAACCAGTTACTGTCGCTGTCGGCCGCAGTGACGTGCGGTGAGGTTCATGGCTGGTGAGGCACTGACTCCATCAGAATCAGATTAACAAATATATAAACCCAGAAGAGTAGATTATTCACCATTTGACAGCAAGGGCTGGCTCAATTCGTGGCTAAATGTGTATATTAGGAATCGAGGAAAATATCAAGAGAAAATATAACACTAACGAAAAGCGAAGAGATCAAATAGCCAACATTTGGCGGAAAGTAGGTCAATTGGGCCAAAAATTATTAATTTATTAAATTAATTATTATTAGTGGGGCGAAGGCAAAACCAGAGTATGTAATGTACTACAACAACACCAAGTACGGCGAGGACGTCCCGGTCCAGATGCCGAGGGTGTACTCCGTCACAGGCGGTACGGAAGACGGCCAGTGTCTGCTATAACATCCTGGACCTGGGAGGGATCAATGACCGAATCTTAATGAAGGAGCACCAGCAGCAGGAGAGCCCGGAGGAAAGTCCTGCAGCAGCTGCAGAGGAGCTGAGGGCAGAATACATGGAGGGGAAAGCGGCCGCGACAGTCGGCACAAGGTGGGCAGCAGCGGAAGCAACCACTGCAGCAGCAGCAGACACGGAGGCAGTGCCGGTCCAAAGAGCTGCAAACAGAAGCAAACGTCGGACACTTGAAATGCCACAAGCCCGTGTGTAACTGTGCGGAGAGCGGAGGAAATCCTGGGAGACTGTGGCCAGTGATCACAACGGCTCTTTTTTTGTTAGATCAGCTCATTTCCAGATTGTTCGATTAATATTATTGTTTTATTATATAAATTATATTTATTATGTACTTTTATTATATATTATTTAGTGTTAAAATAAAATGTTTCATAAACAAATAAGTTGCTTTTAATTGTTAATTTTCTTATTCTGTGTTTTCTCTATTAAAATGTGCAATGATACTAATTTTGATAAACGTCTAATTAAACTCGTTAAAATGTACATTTTGGTGTTAGTTCGTTTTTTTTTTAAAATATCATGACACAATGAATGCATTCATCACTCAATTGGGTATTTACATGACAGATTATAGAGTTTAAAATCTAGCAGTCAAATTGACCGCTTACGGCCGTTCTAGTAGTGTTGGAATTCTGGGCTGTGCGAGTGAAAGGGGGAAGTGTTGAAATGTTCCCTGAGCTTGATGACTTTATGGAGAGTTACGACATAACCATTGAAACTATGAAGGGATTTATTGCCTCTCACCTCAGGAGCCTGCTTGAAAAAAAAAAAAAAAGAAGAAGACGTTTGTAGAGTTAGGAGTTTTTGTTTACAAAATATCTCTGTTTTGACAAGGAAAGGGGCCGAATGAGCAGTTTGACAGTCTTTTCATGTTTAAGCTCTCAGCAACATAGATGTTTAAAATGAAACATGGGCTATTTTTCTCCCCAGTGTGTTGTGTTAAGGCTTCCTAATTAGCACGCGCTGGTTATCGTTTTATTTCATTAAAAAGAAAAACAAAGTTTGAGTTATTTGTTTGCATTTTAACCGGCTCAACGACCAGCAGTATGATGGGATGTAACATGTTACTCATGTGAAAAGTTAGCCTCTTGATGCTGCTTTATGTTTTTCAAAAAATCCAAAACTGTTTCAAAATAAGATGATTAAGATAAAGAAACTAATAGCTGAAGTGTTTCTTTAAGTGCTTGTCTGATTTGTAAATGCGACGTAACCTACGATGTATTGATCGGGCGTTGTTTCAGCACCGCGGACAGCACTTTGTCCATCATGCGTTCACACCAGTGTGTGTGTGTGTATGTGTGTGTGTGTGTGTGTGTGTGTGTGTGTGTATCATTATTATTATTATTATTATTATTATTGTAACTTATCTTTTTGTTGTGGCAGCCGTCATTAGATTTGCCATGTATTCATCACACAGGAGGTGTAGTTTTATTGTGAAGGGAAATAAAGTACGGCAACAGTGCCGTACTTTATTTCTCCTCAATTGTCAACCTCCGCGCCCGGCAACAACCACCACACTTCCGGTGACCCCCCTTCACAATAAAACTACACCTCCTGTGTGATGAATACATGGCAAATCTAATGAGGGCTGCCACAACAAAAAGATAGGTTACACTAATATACACATTTAGCCACGAATTAAGCCAGCCCTTGCTGTCAAATGGTGAATAATCTACTCTTCTGGGTTTATATATTTGTTAATCTGATTCTGATGGAGTCAGTGCCTCACCAGCCATGAACCTCACCGCACGTCACTGCGGCCGACAGCGACAGTAACTGGTTTTGAGTAATAAAATGCCTGTTTGAGCCCAACCGCTCGTCGTCCTTATAACGTCCGGTAGGACGTTACACTAATTTTGATAAAAAATTAAGCAAATAAATGATAAATAAATAAATGTATATTTGATCAAAATGATTTGGCGACCCCCAGAAATCATCTCGCGACCCCAATTCTGTCCAAGATGGCGGTGCCTTCCGGTTACATTGAGACAACTTCCGGGCGCACTGACATTTTACACGCACACTCAGATACCCACACACACACACACACACACACACACACAAACACACACATACAAGTAGCCTATATCCCGCTGTGTGAGAAGGTGGTAGGGTGTGGAAACCTCAGTGCGTGTGTGCACATCATGTCAATGTATGTGCAAGTATTTCAATGTGTGCACATTGTCAATGTGTGTGTGTGCACGTTTTCAATGGGTATGTGCACATTGTCAATGCGTGTGTGCACGTTTTCAATGGGTACGTGCATGTATTTCAGTGTGTATGTGCATGTATTTCAGTGTGTATGTGCACATATTTCAATGTTTTCGCCCTAAACGGCCTCCCATAGGTGAAAACTATGGGAATAAATACATGCACGTACCCATTGAAAACGTGCACACACGCATTGACAATGTGCACATACCCATTGAAAACGTGCACACACACACATTGACAATGTGCACACATTGAAATACTTGCACATACATTGACATGATGTGCACACACGCACTGAAATTTCCACACCCTACCACCTTCTCACACAGCGGGATATAGGCTACTTGTGGGTGGGTGGGTGGGTGGGTATCTGAGTGTGCGTGTAAAATGTCAGTGCGCCCGGAAGTTGTTTCAATGTAACCGGAAGGCACCGCCATCTTGGACAGAATTGGGGTCGCGAGATGATTTCTGGGGGTCGCCAAATCATTTTGATCAAATATACATTTATTTATTTATCATTTATTTGTTCAATTTTTATCAAAATTAGTGTAACGTCCTACCGGACGTTATAAGGACGACGAGCGGTTGGGCTCAAACAGGCATTTTATTACTCAAAACCAGTTACTGTCGCTGTCGGCCGCAGTGACGTGCGGTGAGGTTCATGGCTGGTGAGGCACTGACTCCATCAGAATCAGATTAACAAATATATAAACCCAGAAGAGTAGATTATTCACCATTTGACAGCAAGGGCTGGCTCAATTCGTGGCTAAATGTGTATATTAGGAATCGAGGAAAATATCAAGAGAAAATATAACACTAACGAAAAGCGAAGAGATCAAATAGCCAACATTTGGCGGAAAGTAGGTCAATTGGGCCAAACATTATTAATTTATTAAATTAATTATTATTAGTGGGGCGAAGGCAAAACCAGAGTATGTAATGTACTACAACAACACCAAGTACGGCGAGGACGTCCCGGTCCAGATGCCGAGGGTGTACTCCGTCACAAGCGGTACGGAAGACGGCCAGTGTCTGCTATAACATCCTGGACCTGGGAGGGATCAGTGACCGAATCTTAATGAAGGAGCACCAGCAGCAGAAAACCAAGGCGAATGATTAATAAGATCTATGAGCAGGTGATGTGCCTTGTAGTGACAGATTGTGGATCTAGATCTAATAATAATAATAATAATAATAATAATGATACACACACACACACACACACACACACACACACACACACACACACACTGGTGTGAACGCATGATGGACAAAGTGCTGTCCGCGGTGCTGAAACAACGCCCGATCAATACACCGTAGGTTACGTCGCATTTACAAATCAGACAAGCACTTAAAGAAACACTTCAGCTATTAGTTTCTTTATCTTTATCATCTTATTTTGAAACAGTTTTGGATTTTTTGAAAAACATAAAGCAGCATCAAGAGGCTAACTTTTCACATGAGTAACATGTTGCATCCCATCATACTGCTGGTCGTTGAGCCGGTTAAAATGCAAACAAATAGCCCAAACTGTGTTTTTCTTTTTAATGAAATAAAACGATAACCAGCGCGTGCTAATTAGGAAGCCTTAACAAAAAACACTCGGGAGAAAAAAAGCCCATGTTTCAGAAATTTAGCCTCAAAATTAACATTGTGGCTTATGGGGCTTTATTTCAACTTCTTGTCGCTCTCGGGCTTCTAAATCCAAAACCGTAAATCCTACATCTGAAATACCACCAGCTGACACCCAACAAGATTTCCTACATTTCTATGCATTTTTTGTCTATGTCAAGTAAAAGATGTGGATTCAGTATCAAGCTGAAGACAATTTTCATTCCTATCTCCGAAAGCCACTCCCCACTCTGGCGATGATGTCACGCACTCTAGCTGACGCAATACACACCCATTATAAAATCAGAAGAGGAGCTAAAAGTTCTTAAAACTAAAACTGCGACCATTTCAAAACCGTAAAAAGATTTTTAAAAACTGAATACATTGGCACTAGTTCAAGGTCTTGACACTGATAACACTAATAACACACTAATAACCCTCTCCATGGATAACACCGGAGCACACTACAAGGATGCGCTCCGACTGGACTGCCCCTCTCCTTCCACCTGGACGCGGTACATCTCGATTACCCTACCCTCAGTTAGCTGCTATTGACAACAGCTAAATGACGTTGGCTCTCCTTTCATCCTTCACGCGCTAGTCAAATAGCTGCTATAAACTGCAGCTAACAGACGTTGCCGGCAGTTTATAGCAGAGGCTCCATGTTTTTAATTAAGACAACCAACAGCCAAGGCACTAACGGCAATTTTCAGTCCCAGGCAACAGTTAGAAAATCAGCAAAGTCTATCTGAACTGAAAACTGCTATTAACTGCAGCTAACGGACGTTGGCTGTCTTTTCATAACTCCTTCACGCGCTACTCAGTTTTCAGTTAGTGTTAGCGGTTAAGCTAGCAACGTTACCATCGTGTAGCCAACAATAAAGGCTTAGCCTAACAAGAAAAACTCTGCACCCATTGATTCATGTTTACTCTCGTATGAATTAACACAACTTTGAATGTACTGCTAAAACAATAAACCTGTATTTCGACCGTTCATACTTGCTGGCCATGACGGCCGTGCTTACCTGACAGACAGCATACAGCGACTGAAGTAACATCCGGTCCGCCCGGCTGCTCCAACAAAGTTTGAGTGTGGCGTTCAGGGGCCACTCGGAAATTCTGGTGTTGAACCTCTGAAAGCGATCCCCAAACCCTGCAATATCTCATAGAGCACGTGGTAAACCGTATCCAAATAATAAAGGATGTGCTGTACACTGCATTTCACAACGTTTATACAGTTTCTACTAAAGAAACAAATTTCAAAATTGAGTGTTTTGTAGGGGAGTCCGGCGAAGAAGTAGCAGGGTTTTACAGCCTTGTTGCAAACTAACTGACACATTCACAATGAAACAAAAATCGTAATGCATGCTACTTAATGCCGAATTCCAAAGAAAAGCACAAATGAGATCAAATATGTCGTTTCAACATTTTTATTAAGTTTCTCCTCGTGATGCAACAAACCTTGAAATTACTCGATTTATAAGGTGGTCTGAGCTTTGCCGTAGTGACAGTCATCACACACACACACACACACACACACACACACACACACACACACACACACACACACACACACACAACAGAGATGGAAATTAGCACCCGCAACCCACAGGTGAATTTGTGCGCTGGCGGGTGAATTTAATCAGTTTACCAGCCACTATGGCGGCCTTATTCCAGTCAGATCTGATCCAATTAATCTTAATAATCGATATCTTGGTTAAGGCATAACAGTGCGCTTTCCACAACGCAAAACTCGGATCTTGTGAAGTGCGGTTACTAGCCGGTTCACTAATAATGCGGCCCTGATACTACATCCAAAGGCGGATCAGCGAAATGTCCCCCCTCTCCACATCTGAAAAACTGTAAGGGTTATCACCAACATATTTAGATATTATAAAGTTGAAATGGTGTCTGTAGCTCAAAAGAAAGATGCATATTTTAAAAAGCTGAAAAGTCAGAAAAGCGCAAGGGGCTGAAACAGCTTTTCAGGCAAGTTTCAACACCAATATGCATGATTTAACGAGAGAAATTGCGATTTCCGGGTGATGAGGAAAGTTAAAGGCAGAAAGAGCTTAAAAAGGTGAAAAACGACTGAAAAAGGCCGAAAAGTTGCAGAGGATGGCGGCAGAAAGAGATTAAAAAGGTGAAAAAAGGCTGAAAGGTGAAAAGTTAAAGGCAGTAACAGCTTGAAATGGCTGCAGATGCTGTATCAGGACCAGGGACAGAGACGAAAATGTCCCCCATAAGAAATGAATGGGAAAACACCTCCCAAACTCCTACGATTTCTGAAAAAACTGTGAGGGTTATCGTCAAAATAATTGTATGGTGAGTGACAGGAGGAGTTGCTGAACGCGGTCATGTTGTTTTTATTTCTGAAGAGTGTAAAATGAAGGCGGGAGAGCGATAGACAAATCAGGTACCGTCTGCTATTTTCCGGAAAATTCGGCTCAAAATTAACATTGCGGCTTATGGGACACCAGCGAGAGTTGCTGTCGCTCTCTGGCTTCTAGATCCAAAACCGTAAGTCCCACATCTGAAATGAGACCATCAGCTGAAAGCCTACATTTCTATGTATATATTGTCTATGTCAAGTAAAAGGTGAGGGATCAAAATCAAGCTGAAGAAAAGTTTGTCCACTTTTTCGACGCAGCTCTGCCCTCTGGGGTGCGGCAGTTGGTGATGTCACTCACTCTAGCCGACGCAATACACACCCATTATAAACTCAGAAGACGGGCTAAAAGTCGCTCAAACTAAAATTGCGATTATTTCAAGACCGTACAAGATTTTTAAAAACTGAATACAGGTCCAATAGTTCAAGATCTGCTGAGTGCTTTAAAGTTTGAATGGTGTCTCTGGCTCAATGTATGAGGAGCAAAAAGAGGTTGAAAGGCGATGAGTTTTGAAGAGGATTTGAAGCTTTTCCCATTTGCGGCAATGTTAAATTTTTTTGGGAAAAAGCTGGATTGCTGAAAACTTGAAAAGTTGAACATTTTAATATTTTAATGGTTTGAATAGCTGAAGGTATGCTGAAGTTAAAGCAGAATGAAATTTGAAAAAATCCCCATAAGGATGAATGGGAAAAATTTTGCATAAAAAGCTTAATATTTCCAAAAGTATAAAAGGTAAAAAAGAGAAAAATACAAGCAGTAATGTCCTTAAAAAGCTGAACATTTTGATATTTGAATGGTTTCAATAGCTCAAGATTTGAAGGAGAAGAAAGCGGACAAAAAACGTATGGAAGCAGGAATAATAATAAAAAAAAAAGAAAGAAAAATAAATTCCAGAAGAACAATAGTGTGAATGCTTGCAGCATTCACACTAATAATAATAATAATAATAAACCCCAGAAGGACAATAGTGTGAATGCTTGCAGCATTCACACTAATAATAATAACTAGACAATTCCCCGCCGGGGAATCGTGAGAGTGGGCTGTGCACTTTGCCCTGTGACGAACAAAAGCTAAAGCAAAAGTTGAATCCCACGTTAATAACTTGGACTTTGACCTAGACACATCATTCAAACTTTAAAATGTAGATAAAAGTATGCCGGAGATGTTGATGTTTGTAATCTTTCTTCCGATCTTTTCACCCGTTCACATTCACTTTGTGTGTGTGTGTTTGTGTGCATGTGAGTGTGCGTGTGTGTGTATGTGTCTGTGTCTGTGACTTTTTGACCTCGTCCCATTAATTCCTTATGGGAAAGTTTATGCAGGTTTTCGCGACTTACGTCGCGAAAACATGAACGTTCTGGAAAGCTGATTAATAATATGTCTGTGTGTGTGTGTGTGTGTGTGTGTGTGTGTGTATTTGTGTGTCTGCGACTTTTTTGACCTCGTCCCATTCATTCCTCATGGGAAAGTTTATGAAGGTTTTGTCCGTCATGAATATTGTCTGCCTGTCTGTGTGTGTGTGTGTCTGCATGTGAGTGTGTGTGTGTGTGTGTGCATGTGTGTCTGTCTCTGTGTCACTCTCTCTGCTGGCCCAGCTGATCTCGGTTGCTAGGTGACGGTTGGTCAGGGCCCGTAGCAACGGCCGTCCCAGACTGATTTGAGAGTGATTTCTGCCTCAAATCCAGGACGTCAAAGTAATGCTATTAAGTCCAAATCATACATGATATCGGCAATTTTTTTCACAATCGAGCCAGAAAGGCCTTAAGGAAGACACTCATGAAGTTTTGCGGTCCTAGCTTCAGAAATGTGGAAATACGAGCGAGTTTAAAAAAGGTGTAGTTTGGAAAATCCTCTCCCCGATTTACATTGGAGTGAATAGGACTGTTGAGAGCTACTCTTGTCGGTAAGAGACAGTTAATTCAAAAACCGTAAATCCTACCGATAAAGTAGACACACTGGCCCTCATTTATCAAACGAACGTACGGCAGAAAACCGTGCGTATGACCATTTCCAAGCAAACTTCGGCATTTATCAATTTGGACGTGAGCAGAAGCTACGATCAGATCTCACGTCAGGTCTGAGCTCGTGTACGCAAATTTGAGTCTGTGGATTTGCGGTGCAGCACAGCGAAATCTGGCTGAGTCTGAAAATAATTATTAAACAAACCTCAGCTGTCATTAAGCATAAGCAGTCACATATTTAGAACTGATCAAAACCGATTATTTTTTACGTTTTTACTGATACCACTTTTTTGTAAAATAAAATATATAAATAGCCTAACATGACAATTAATTAATGGAAAACCTAATTACCCCGCTGTCAATCCTGCTACAGAGCAGGAACGCAGATTCAATAGTGCGTACACACGCACACGGGTCACAGTGGAGCTGCTTCGGGTTGCTGAAGGGCAGGTGGCTCCATCTCGGACCAGCAGGGGGAACTCTGCTGTAAACCCCAGAGAAAGTGTGCCATATTATTTTGGCCTGTTCAGTTTTGCACAACATTGCATTAGTGAATGGAGCCTTTGATGTGCCGGCGCTGCCGGGATGCCGATCTCCATCTCGGAAAAGTTTCTCTTCTTGCCAGTGTTTCTTCTCTCCATGTTTGACCTCAGTGGGCGAGGCCTCCGAACCAGGAATATTTGAGGGCGTAACATGTTAATGACGATCAAATTCAGCCGCCGCGTTTATCAAGAGCCGATCATTCCTACGCTAGAATTGGTCAGATACGAACCTTTCATAAATCACACGTGTGTCCTGTCGTAAGACCAAATCTGCGCTCAGATCTGCACCCGTTTTCATGCAAGATTGATAAATGAGGGCCATTGAGAGAAAGAAGACACGTGTGGCTACAACTCTGGAAAATATCACTGTTTTTGAGTGACATTTGTGGCCGGGAGCATGATGTAAACAGAAAATAGCAGAGGAAATTTTTGAACAATGGTCAGACGCACCTGAATCAGTTTGTCCAATAATTTAAGACAGGAAATAAAGGAGCTGGCTTAAGTTCAGGAAATAGTGGAGCTGTGCATAAAGCCTAATAGTGAGATAGAAAGAATAAAGGGTAACTGTACCCATAAAATCCTCCTGTTTACAGGGAGTTTCCAATGTAAATTTGATGGATTTATCCAGAAAAAAATATGTGTAAGAAAAACTAATTTATGGTATTTGTAATGTGTAAATTAAACTGTTCAAAGTGTGGCACAGATTTAAATTGACTTTTGACCTTTCACTTTTTACACACTATTTTACTATAGTTTGTTTTTTGTCCCAGAAACTTTTTCTCATATGTAAAAATCAAAAAATTATTCTTCTAATTTTACAGAATGGATATGTACTCACCAAATAAATTATTGTAAATAAATTTTTTTTTAAAAGGACTAGTTAACTTGTAATTGCTTCTCTTACATGTTTTTCTTCTATGTAGGGGGACCCTGCTACACTCCATCCAACCATACAGCTGACTGACAATGACTGGAAAATGGCAATCACAGCAAGAGGACTCAGTGTGGTCAAAGTAGATGGAGTAGATGTGTGCCAGTGTGCAGGCCTTGATGAAGCCTTCATAACAGCCTTCAGTATGTATTTTGTTTTCAACATTGCATACCCACCACACCTGAGAAGCACACTCGCCTTCCTCCAAAGGGGGGGTGTTGGTATTGTGGAAGAGGGAGACAAGCTCCTGCCAGTGACAGTACTTCGAGTGATTGTGTGTCTGTGCTAGATCATCATGCCTCAACTGCAGGGGCGTCGCACCCGTGGGGGGTGTGGGTGTTTTAACACCCACACTTTTTTCGGTGAGAGGGTTCAACACCCACACTTTTTCTGCAGTTTTTCCACAGTTTTGCACAACCGCCTCACTACAGTCGCTCAGTGTCTCTGGCCGCTCCAGTCTGCGCTCGCTGCGGCTGCCTCCTCTCTCCCCCTCCCTCTCCTGTTGCTGCTTCAAACTGACACCGGCTTTGAGTGTGACCGGCTGATGATTGGCTGTTCTGCTTTAAGTCCCGCCTCTCTTGGTGTGTTAGATTTATAGTTCAGCTAATGCTGATGAGGCGGGAACTAGCTTGGTTCATAGTTCACACCGTCACCGGCACATATCCACCCGACTGTTGGTCCTTTTTGAGAGATCACGTGATTTGATTTGTAATACACGCAGTGGCGGGAGGGGGAGCTCTGAGCCCTATTGTTAGTGAAACCGCGGGAGAAGAAGAAATGGTCATTTACATCTCCCTTTAGAGCAGTGAGTGATTTCGGATACAGGTATTGTGAATGAGTCTTTATGCTTTCAAGGTTTTTAAATAAGCTTGATAGGTGTCTATGTTTTGACTAATTTGGGTATTATATTTCGCTTTTCAGACTAATGTGAATTGCTAATTGGGATATTGTTCCTCAGCTAGCTAAATTTAGTTCTATAGCATGTAATGTGTTGGGGCTCCTTACTCAAAAAAGTAATAGCTTACACATTACTCTCAAAAAGTAATGTCTTACATTGCATGATTACTCCCTAAAGATAGTAATTAGTTACATTACAAATTAAATTACTCGTTACATTCTTACATTGTGTTCAACAAATTCAAAATAATGTTTGTATCTCCAACCGTCAAAATTTCAGGCAAGTTGCACAGTCTGACAGTCTGACAACTACACAGGTCCTTCATTCAACTAAATACAGAGAAATGTCCCACAAAGCAACGTTACAGGACCGAACAAAAGTATTGTAGTAACTGTAACTGTCTTTAGCAACTTATATGAGGAGAACAATACTACAGCTGTACGTGGAGCAGCAGCGTCCGCCCTCTCGCCTGTCCTCCTGTCTGTCGTCACATTTCTGCCCGACAATCAGCGTCCGTCACCGGCAAAACACTTTAACTCACTGAGTGTTTGTGATGAAAATAAATCACTGCGACCGTCAGCCCTCCTGACTGAGACTTCAGGGAACTTTCCCCCAGAAAACAGCCTCCGTCCCCGCGAGTGACAGAGTCAGACAACGTCCTGTTTACTGATGTGATTATGTATAATTATGTAATTTAGAGCGAAAACGTAACTCCGTCACTTTCCAGGATGTTTGGTGGGTCAGAATCTAGATCACTACACATTATAACAGCATCTATATGATTATAAACTGTCCGCGGGTTTAGATTAACAGGGGAACACCTGGGGGAACACCTGGGGAAACACCGACGTCGTCATCATGACGTGTACCGTCACGCCTCTTTAGGAGCTGCAGCGCCGGCTTTCTGTGTGAATTACATGGCGGTACTGCGGTGACACTTTGCTCTGTGTGAATCACCATCGGTGGAGAATTGGCGAACGACGGCTCTGGTCTGATAATGCAAGACTGCCTAAAATGGGCTTATGTAACGTAAGTAACGAGCTTGGCGAACTGTAATGTGATTACTACATACAGTATTGCCTTACACTGCTCGTTACTGAAAAAAGTAATGTGGTTACAGTAACGCGTTACCTTGTAAAGCGTTACACCCAACACTGATAATGTATAAAGTAACTGTGATGAAGAAGGCAGGCAATTGTCAAGGAGGAGGGATTGCCATTGTTCAGCAGTGTATTATTGACCAGTCACAGTCCTGTCAGACCCATGTCATCAAGCTTACCACTGTTTTTTTTTGTCACGCAGTATTGCAGTAAGATGCAGAAAAGAAAGAGGCAGGAGACGATCGAAACTTTTTTCAAAAGAAATCCTGTAAGTGAAGTTGAAAGCTGAAAGTTAAAAAATGTTGACATTAAACAACAGTAGCCTATTTCAATTAAATATTGTTTGCATTTATTTCATGATATTACTTTTCAATTTTCACTGAGGTTTGCTAGTGTCACAGCTGTAACTGTTTGAGCCTATTCCTTTACTATTGCATCCTTGTTTAGGTGAGGAAGTTGTTGGAGTCATCAGTTTCAGAGATAGGACAGGAAGGTTCACAGGTGAGCAATGAAATTAATGTTACAGTTTGTGGAAGACATCTATGAAGGTGTGTTTATATCAAATTCACAATTTCTTTTTAAACGATTTGATTAGGGTGTATGTGAGGATGTGGAAGACAGAGATGAAGAGGGAGGAAAAGGCAGGGGCGAATCAGGCAGACAAATAGCAGGCAGACAAATAGCAGGCAGAAAAGAAGCAAGCAGAGACGAAGCAGGCAGACAAGCAGGCAGACAACAAGCAGGCAGACAACAAGCAGGCAGACAACAAGAAAGCAGAGACGAAGCAGGCAGACAAGCAGACAGACAACAAGCAGGCAGACAAGAAAGCAGAGACGAAGCAGGCAGACAACAAGCAGGCAGACAACAAGAAAGCAGAGACGAAGCAGGCAGACAACAAGCAGACAGACAACAAGCAGGCAGACAAATTGCAGGCAGAGAAGAAGCAAGCAGAGACGAAGCAGGCAGACAACAAGCAGGCAGACAAATAGCAGGCAGAGAAGAAGCAAGCAGACAGACAACAAGCAGGCAGACAAATTGCAGGCAGAGAAGAAGCAAGCAGAGACGAAGCAGGCAGACAACAAGCAGGCAGAGAAGAAGCAAGCAGAGACGAAGCAGGCAGACAACGAGCAGGCAGACAACAAGAAAGCAGAGACGAAGCAGGCAGACAAGCAGACAGACGCAAGCAGGCAGAGAAGAAGCAAGCAGAGACGAAGCAGGCAGACAACAAGCAGGCAGACGACAAGAAAGCAGAGACGAAGCAGGCAGACAAATAGCAGGCAGAGTAGAAGCAAGCAGAAACGAAGCAGGCAGACAACAAGCAGGCAGACAAATAGCAGGCAGAGATGAAGCAGGCAGACAACAAGCAGGCAGACAACAAGCAGGCAGACATAGCAGGCAGAGTAGAAGCAAGCAGAAACGAAGCAGACAGACAACAAGCAGGCAGACAACAAGCAGGCAGACAACAAGCAGGCAGACAAATAGCAGGCAGAGTAGAAGCAAGCAGAAACGAAGCAGACAGACAACAAGCAGGCAGACAAATAGCAGGCAGAGTAGAAGCAAGCAGAAACGAAGCAGGCAGACAACAAGTAGACATACAACAAGCAGGCAGACAAGAAGAGCAGAGTGAGGGAGAGGTCAGAGAGGATAAGGATGAAGATGAAATGGTAGAGAGGGGAGCAGAGAACTCAGACGTGGCTGTTACTCGCCATCAGTTTAGTAAGCCCAATCAATTAGATCCAGAATTAAGTGCTAAACAGTCATTGCCCAAATATACTCTGAGTTTCCAAACTCAGTGGTACCAAAAATTCCCTTGGCTCCATGTGAGTCCTGGTGTTGAGGGTGTATTGTGCTTTTACTGCTCCAAAGCCTTTAACTCTGAGACATCGCCTCTTGCCAAGAATGCTGATTCAGCATTCATTTCATCTGGGTATAAAAATTGGTAGAAAGCCCTTGAGCGATTTACTGTGCATGAGAGATCGGATAGTCATAAGTAGGGATGTCCTGAGCCGATCTATAGGATCGGGATCGGGGCCGATCTGGGCATTTTTCCGCTGATCGGAATCGGCAATTTTGAACGTAGACCCAGGCCCGATTTTTTTTTTTTTTTTTTTTTTTTTTTTTAACGTCAGAGCACAATTAGTGGAAGAACGCAGACGCGTGTGTAACGTTACTCTGGCAAACCTGTGGATAAAATGTCAGCAGTGTGGAAATAACTTCAATCAGAAAGCGAAAGTAGTCCAACGGCGTCATGTAACATCTGCAATATGGCTGTTTCGCGGAGCTGCATTTACTACTCATTTGATACGGCATATACAAAACAAAAACTCAGAGAATACAACGTGTTCACTCGAGAGCACTGGCGGATACTTTCTAAAGGAAAGAGAAATATCCTCGAGACAGCGACATGGCCACAAATATTACAGAGAAGATAACTGAATTCTCCGCTATCTCCGTGGGAGAGGATCAGGGTTTTCTTCGTCACCTGGAGTTTTTGAATCACCGGTATGCCCGACCATCTCTGCATTACATTATTGACTCCACTTTCGAGTTACAACGCGCCGGTTTGCGCACCAGTTTCGTGGGTCATAAAGCAGAGCATGTAAAACGGGCGATAGAGGAGATTCTGAACGCTGTGAAATAGACAAGCAACACGTCCAGGTCATTTTACGTGTCAATGTAAGGAATATGTAAAAAGCAGTGGATGATATGGAGGAACCAAGCGTGGGCTGCGTCTCTCACACTTCAGCTGCTGTACACGAGCTGCTGTCACAGTGCAGCGTCACACACTCACCTGCTAATACAAGGAAGGTGGTCCGTCGATGTTGTAATACCATATGCAGAATAAGAAAGAGCCTTATGAAAGTATATACTTTATTTTAACAAAATAAAAATACTATTAAGGAACAGCTTGGATGCAGGTACTTTTTTTCTAAATGCAGCTGTATTATCCAGGAAAATATTAGTTAAGGCTAAGTATCGGATCAGGACTCGGTATCGGCAGATACTAAATATTAAAGGACTCGGATCGGGATCGGGGTAAAAAAAACCTGATCGGGACATCCCTAGTCATAAGACAGCCATGACAACACACATCTATGAAGATCGATCAGTACAGGTCCAGCTATCGAGTGTGAGTGTGAAACAGCAAGAGGAAGCAAGGGAATGTCTTCTCAAAATCATTGGTGCTGTGCAGATGTTGGCTAGGCAGGGCTTGCCTTTTAGGGGCCATGAATGTAGTGAGGGAAATTTTGAACAGGTTCTGAAGTACAAATCAGAGGATGACCCCTCTCTAACCAAGTGGTTGACAGGTGGCAGAAAGCACGTTTATACTTCAGCTATGGTTCAGAGCTCTGTGATGATGGATGGGACACGAGATATGTCTGGGAAAGAGCAAGAGGCAGTGTGTTTGCGGTATGTTGACAAAGATTTAGTCCCTTGCGAGGAATTTATTGGTCTTTATGAGGTTTCTTTGACAACAGGAGAAAACCTAGCAAAGGTGGTCATGGATGTCTTGCAGCGCCTAAACTTGCCTGTCACTGGGTTGCGTGGCCAAGCATATGATGGGGCTGCAAATATGGCTGGCAAATACAATGGAGCACAGGCCATCGTAAGAAAAATACAGCCTCTGGCTCCCTATGTTCATTGTGCTGCCCACTGTGTTAACCTAGTTACACAGAGGTCCTGTACTGCCTCAATATTTATCCGGAATTCTCTGGATTGGGTCAATGAGTTGGGAGTGTTGTTTGGGCAGTCAGGGAAACTGAAGGAGGCAGAAGGAGCACTTTTGGTTCTTTTAAATAAGAGGTGCTTGGTCATCTGTTCATTGGTCAGTTGGTTGTTGTTGTTGGTTGCAGTTTAGCAAGTCTACTGTTATGTATTTTCACAACTGAGTTTTGACCTTTTTTCCATTTCTTTCAGTGACTTTTCGACATTTGGAAGCCTGGAGTTGTCAGTAACGATGATAAAATAAAAGACATTATTTATTTATCATATCAACAAGCTGTGTCAGAATTAGAGTCATCGGAAATAGTGACATGCAGGTAGGGGCGGTAACATCTGGTGACGCAACCAGGAAATGCTTCAAAGGGTAGACCGTCCCATTTCACAACAGGCTGACGCGGCCTGCAGGGCGCACATAAGTACACTCACTCGGTGAGACCGCAAAGGGCGGGTCCTTGAAGTGTGCAGACCCTGAATTGGGACACAGCAACTCTCAGGGAGAGGACTCCCCTTATGTTAGCAGTAGCATGAGCTAATGTTTACGGTGGATGTATGCCATGGCTCACGGAGATTTTTTTGTTCAAGTGAACCAGTTTGACCCAGAATCAGACCCAGAAGTAGAGGCTCCTGAAGAAGTACAGACTCCGTGGCTGCAGCAGGACGTTTCAGAATGATTAGTGTGCCTGAATAATGTTAGTTTGTTCGTATGTGTTGTTACAGTTACTGCCAGGTAGCTAATGGCTAACAGCTAGCGAAAGCTGTGTTTGTCTCCAACACAGTCTCCAAACTCTTGGACACTGTTCACATCGTCTCTGTCTCCAGTCTGCACGTTTCCAGACTTTTTACTGTGACAACCAAGCTCCCTCGTAATATTATTAACATCAAACTTGCTTCAAACGCCATTGCATAGCGGACCGAAGCAGAGCTAACTAGTTAGCCAGTTTCCAGCTGACTTCACCATACTCGTAGGCAACTGTAAATACTATCAAACCGCGGCGACACTAATCGGTGGCTCGGGTACTGTTGCTGGGTCAGGTATGGTTGGGACTGATCCTTGTATAAGGGTCAATGTCGAGGCAAAGCCAGCTTTGTATTGACCCTCGTTACTGAAGCAGCCCGATGTGAAGTGGTTAGCAAACACAAGCTAACACGAACCGCAGCTGGCACGTTGTCATTAAAATATGAAACGCAACCACTGTCTCTTCTGTTGTTCTGTAGCTGGGACAGAATATAGGCACTGATGTTGATTTTTACAACCAACAACAGAGCTACTTGCCTGTCCAGCTTTGAGCGATGACATTGCGATAGCTGCTGTCTCACCGCTGGACACACTGAACTTCACCTCAGGATGAATGCCCCCCTCTCTGATATCTCCTATCACCATGCAGAGGAGGTCGGCCTATGAAAATGACTCCTTTTGTTACGTAATGACAGGAGCTGAATCTGAACAGCCTGTAGGAGCACCGTGTTACCAGTGGGTGGGCTGCAGAGACCATGCAGGAATCACTTGTTTTCATCATTCTGGGAGTTGGCAGGCTCAGGGAGGACCAGCATATATATGTAGAGACAAGAGAAAACGTGTTTTTCGTGATATGGGACCTTTAAAGCATGTAATTGGAAAATTTATAGAAGAGTATCAATCAGCTTTTATAAAGGGAAGATATATTCACAATCATATTCGACTGATTCTAGATATGATTGACTACCAATCATTCATTCAATCAGATAGTCTTGTGTTATTCATAGATTTTTTCAAAGCATTCAACACTGTGGAACATGATTTTATGTTTACGGTGCTCAAAAAACTCGGATTTGGAGAAGGGTTCTGCAAGATCATAAAAATGTTTTATAATCATATTTACAGTTACATCTCCCTCAACCCTGGAATGACACCAAAAATTAAGATTTCACGTGGTATTAGACAAGGTTGTCCTATTTCACCAAAATTATTTATTTTATGTACACAAATGCTAACATATCTAATTGTAAATCACCCTCAAATTAAAGGAATTACCATTTTCGATTATGAATATCAAATAAGTCAATTTGCAGATGACACAGTAATCTTTCTAAAAGATAAATCTTTAATTGAAAAAGCCTTAGATATATCAGTCTTTTCCAAAGCTTCAGGATTATGTCTAAACTTGAAAAAATGTGAAATACTATCTCTTCATCTATGTGCTGAGACAAATATAAGCTCCATTCCTGTCAAAACTGAATTAAAATACTTAGGTTTAATAATGTCTAAAGATAGAAATAAGAGAGAACAACTAAACATTGAAGGGAAAATAGATAGCATGAAAAAATCTCTCAACCATTGGCTCATGAGAGATCTCTCTATTCTTGGCAGAATCTTATTGACAAAAGCAGAAGGTTTTTCAAAATTAGTATATCCTTGTCAATCTCTTTATGTTCCCCTCAAATGATTAAAAAGGTAAATCAATCATTTTTAATTTCACATGGAAAAATAAGACACACTACCTAAAAAATCTGTGATGGTTAAAGACTATAAACATGGTGGGTTGAAAGCTGCTGATTTTGAATCCATGATAGGTGTATTAAAGTTGAAGTGGATAAAAGCTTATTTGACACAACCAAATTCCATATGGTTCGACATACTAAACTCTTTTCCAAAATGTTTCTAGGATTAGAATTTTTGTTAAGGTGTGACTTTGAAATAACTAAACTACCAATCAAACTGTCTGACTTCCATAAACAAATACTGCTCTACTGGAAAATGCACTCTTAGAAAAGGATGTGTTAAAAAGTGACCCAAAAATGTGATGTTACATGCATAACACATTTTGTGTGGATTTCAACACAAGATGTGTAAATAAGCTTAAAAAGCTTAACACACTTCATGTGTTTGACAATTTAACACAATTTGTGTGTTATTTTACGTGGCGGGAGGGGGCGCCCTTTCTTCATGTTCACTGTTCGCGCTACAGAGACAATAGTGATGGGAATGGCAGTTCTTTTTACTGTACTGAATCTCTAGAATCAGTTCATTAAAATGATTCGTTCAAAAGATTCGTTCACCGAATCGTTCAGTGCTCTCCAACTCCCTGAACTGATAAACAGCCAGACGATCCGTCATTCAGTTCATGATTCAGCCCTGAGGTTCACGTTCACTTACTGAGGGACGGTGCGTTCATGGACTATAGTACACAATCATACGCGGGAGAGGCAGCGCTGCTTTGAGTGGTATACATGCACTAAAACTATTACACGGTGAAAGTGTCCTCTGTGCACAGCGCCATTTTCAGCACAGTACATGAACGAGATTCACGTCCCCAGCCACGCGAATCATGAGTGAATCAGTCGTTCGCGAACGACATGCTGAGGACGTGAATCACGTTCGCGAACGTGAATGACCGCGCGAACGTGATTCACGTCCTGCTTAGAATCACGTTCGCGAACGTGATTCATGTCCTCAGCAGGTCTGAGAATCACGTTCGTGAACATGAGTGACTTTTACTGTGCAGTAAAATCACTTAACATGATGCTACACGGATGTTAGCAACACAGCGCTAGTTTTAGCAGTACGGTTACTGAACGAGAATCAACTCCTCTGCCCTGAGTGAGTGAGTGAGTGAGTGAGTGACACAGCGCTCCTTTTAGCACAGTACGTGAACGAGAATCACGTCCTCAGACAGTTCTCTGTATGCAGTAGGTTCGCGAATCAGGAACGAATCACACAGTGATTCGCGGCAGTTCCACTACCAGCCGGCATGCTCGCGGCTGAGCTCAACTGAACTGAGAAAGGAATGAATCAGTTCCAGAAGTGATTCCGTTCACTTCGTTCACTTAAAAGATTCGTTCTTTCGAACGACACGTTCGCGACCGACACAACACTAAGAGACAAAGACAAAGGAAAGCACAAGATGGATGCTGCATCTCCGGTGTGCTCGGTGTACTCCCTGACCCTTCAGTAAGTATCCATTACTAGTTTATATCAATGTATCTCACAAGACTGTAAAGCGTTAGGGTAAATTCGGCATGTATATGATCCACCAACTAAATTGTATTTCTAAGATTCAGCAGGGCTGCCTAGGTAACTGCCTAGCTAACGTTAACCAAAGGTTAGCTAACTTCCATTTGGATTTTGAAGTTTATTTCTTGTTTATTTATGTCTACCTAACTACCGAAATTACACAACATAAAATTCAGCTAGGACAGTATAGTAACCAGTCGCTTATTTCGGTGAAGTCGCCATAAAAGTTGAACAAAAGGTTAGCTAACTAGGTTTGAAGTCAACACAACATTAATCCATTAACATTAACACCGGCATTTTATAGCAGGTGAACCGCGGAGTTTGGGTTTGAAAGGCAGAGACCGTTGCATGGCTAAACTCACATTGTAAGCCACATTGCATTTTTAACGGACATTTTTCTTAAAACCATGACCAAATAACTACCAACATTTGGGACTAGAGCCGTTTGCCCGTGGTGTTTGTACGTTACACTGACGTTAACGGTTAACGCCAGACTGAAAAAAAAAAAAAAACGGGCAATCGTGTGTGCGCTGGAAGCCACCAGTTTCAGATGAGGTTAGACAGTAGTGAGACAGGTTAGTTTTACCCTACTGATGATGTGTTGGTGGTTATGTGATGTGTTTTACGGTGCTTTTTGATTGTCGCTCGTTATCTTTTCCCCGGTGTGTGTGTGGGGGGGGTACTAGAATTATGAACAAGTTACCGTTAGAGTGCTATCAAAACGCTTGCCTTGGCTATAATCACTGTACGTTACAGTCAGTGGTGTAGTGGTCCCTGGACAAGTCGGTATACTCTCAATTTTTTTTTTTTTAACGCAGCCAAGACGTGCAAGAGTACTCTATTTAGTTCACCCAAAACTCCATAAGTAGTATTTGCTCATTGTCACATAATCTCTGCTGCTTGATCTCAGGGAGGAAGGATTATGAAATTACTAAACCAATTCTGGGCCACAAACTACTGAGAGACAACTAGGCATTTTGTGTGAACTATTCCTTATTCCTTAGCTCTCCTTTGTCCTGACTCCTGGACTTCCCTTCCTCATAAACATCCTACATAAAGAACTCAATGTTAATAATCCTGAACATGGAAGTGTTGAAATATTTGATGTAAACTTAGAACAAACCTCTACAGCCTTGATTTTGATTAGGAAACATTCCTTTCTTTTGTTCTTTTATCTGCTTTTTATTAATTATTTTACATATATTTTGTTGTTCTAATCTGTTTTAACTAATCTTTTATCCTAGCCTTTACCGTACATTATATTATTGTATTCCTCTTATTATTTAAGATTTTAATAGTTTTATTGCATTTCATTGTCTTCATTTCTATTCTTTTCTAGTTTCTGAGAGCAGCAACAGGGATGAGTAGATAGGAGATTTTCTTCATTGAAAAGAAGGTTTTAAGCTCCAACAAATAGCTTTAAGTTATGTAAATGAACACCTAAATGGCATTAATGCAAGAATATGAATGTACTATTATAAACTTGAATTAGTGCATTTATGGATTGAATGCTAGCTTTCTGTTTCCATCCTGTCATAACTCCACTTACATGACAACTTGACTTGAAAAAGAAGTCAATCTTTTGCTGCCTCTTCCCTTTTGACATTCCTCACAAATAGAGTAATGATCATGTTGAATAATGTCAAAATCAGTGGGTGTCTCTAGAAAACTGTCAGTTACCATTAACTTTACCTGGCGTGCATTCACTTTGTTTGCGACCTGGCTTGCTTAATATTAGCTAACATGCCACAAAGCAAGACATAGTTTATTTATTTACAGACAAGATTCCACATTATTAACTCGTTAAATAGCCATTTCATACACTGCATGAAAAGTGGGATTTTCATCAGTAAGCAGCACTGTAGATTGTTGTGGATGTTCAGGTTTACGACTGCACACGGCAGTTTGCAAGCAACACTGAAAACTGACGTAAATGGTCGGAAATTGACGTGGGCCTTGCTTGGCAGTTGTCCCCCCATGACCCCCCTCCCCCTGATTCTAGGGGAAGCTTAAACATGTAAATGAAAATGCTGTGAGCTATACAAATGCAAATCAGGGTAGCAGGGGGAGTTTTACCCCAGGTGACATTTTTCTAAAAGATAGGTGTAGTTTCTGGGCTCTCTTCATCAAAGGTGTCAGTGTGTAGTATGTTGATAAAAGAATTCTGCGGAGGCAAGGCTGGTGGAATATTAGAGCATTCTTTATTGAAAACAGATTTCAATGCCAGCGTCCATCCAGGCACGGCCGTAACCTGGGTTTCTCTAATTTATGACAAAGTTCTGCCCAATGCTTTGCCCCCTGCTCTATTAGAAAATCCTTCGATCTAGGAAAATCTACAAAGTGCCACCGTGACTTCTCCACTTGTGCAGGCCTTTTTAAAGTCTAATTCCTCGCATCGTCCCACTTCTTCCAATTGGTCACTTTGGTGGACCGAGGGTCCATCTATCCAATAGTAGAAAGAGAAGTTAGTTTGCCTCCTCCTGTACATTACCTAACGTCCGCTGCGGTCACTTCTTGGAACTTACAGCCTAAAACGGACCGGATTGTCTCATCGTGCTTATACGGAAATGTATACCTTAAGTCAGCTCTAAACAACTAGTATGGGAGATAGATTCAGCTTTATTGCTCCATATGGATCTTGTCCTACAGCTAAACTTTAACGCACACACACTGTTTAATTGCTCCGGGGCCCCTAGATATGTAAACATCGCATCGGCCGCCTCTCTTGCCTCAGTTAGGGAAAGCAAGTATCAATATTAAAGCATAGCTCTGAATGTGTGACTGTGCAGACACCTCATAGGCTATTAACTTAATTTTAGGAAAATCTCTGGTATAAATAGATCAGGCTCAGCCTAATTATAGACCCTTTAATTTTAGCTTGAATTGATTTATTTAATAAAAGTATGCTAGATTAATTACTGTGTTTGTTATTAGCAATGGCCAATGTTATGTAAAAAAGATACATTTAGATAGGCTACAAGATACACTTATTTGTTTTTCTCTCTCAAGTTAACAAGTTATATTTGTGTGTATATGTACATATCACAGATCACGAGTGACTTTTCTTGTTTATAAGGACATTAAAGCCAGGACACACATTCTCTGGCCAGGTGTGGTTTCGCTGCTATTCATATGCAAATTGGAGCCGTTCGCACCTCCGCGATCTCCGCATACGTCATGGTTCGTCTCTGTCAATGTGTGGCACAGACGAACCAGGCCTGGGGTTGGGGCTCGCAGGCGAGCGCCTGGTGGCCGGGTCTTTGCCCACGGGACCCGGCCGGGCGCAGCCCGAATGAGCAACGTGGGCCCGCCCTCCCGTGGGCTCACCACTCGCGGGAGGGTTCAGAAGGGGCCGGTGCAGTGGGATATGGGTGGCAGTCGTGGGCGGGGGCCCCGGCGGCCCAATCCCCGGATGGTGACTCTAGCCATGGGGACATGGAATGTCACCTCGCTGGGGGGGAAAGAGCCTGAGCTGGTGCGGGAGGTTGAGCGGTACCGGCTAGAAAAAGTCGGGCTCACCTCCACGCACAGTCTGGGCTCTGGAACCCAACTCCTTGAGAGAGGCTGGACTCTCTTCTACTCTGGAGTTGCCCGCGGTGAGAGGCGGCGAGCTGGTGTGGGCTTGCTTATAGCCCCCCAGCTGAGCCGCCATGTGTTGGAGTTCTCCCCGGTGAGCGAGAGGGCCGTTTCCCTGCGCCTTCGGGTCAGGGATAGGACTCTCACCGTTGTCTCGGCTTATGGGCCGAACAGTGGTGCAGAGTACCCGGCCTTCTTGGAGTCCCTGGGAGGGGTACTGGAGAGTGCTCCAACCGGGGACTCCGTCGTTCTCCTGGGGGACTTCAACGCCCACGTGGGCGACGACAGTGTTACCTGGAGGGGTGTGATTGGGAGGAACAGCCTCCCCGATCTGAACCCGAGTGGTGTTTTGTTACTGGACTTCTGTGCTACACAGTTTGTCCATAACGAACACCATGTTCAAGCATAAGGGTGTCCATATGTGCACGTGGCACCAGGACACCCTAGGCCGGAGATCAATGATCGACTTTGTGGTCGTGTCATCTGACCTCCGGCCGTATGTCTTGGACACTCGGGTGAAGAGAGGGGCTGAGCTGTCAACTGATCACCACCTGGTGGTGAGTTGGATCTGCTGGCGGGGGAGGAAGCTGGACAGACCTGGCAGACCCAAACGTATTGTGAGGGTCTGCTGGGAACGTCTGGCAGAACCCTCTGCCAGGGAGATCTTTAACTCCCACCTCCGGGAGAGCTTTGACCAGATCCCGAGGGAGGCTGGGGACATTGAGTCCGAATGGACCATGTTCTCCACTTTCATTGTTGACGCGGCTGTCCGGAGCTGTGGCCGTAAGGTCTCCGGTGCCTGTCGCAGCGGCAATCCTCGAACCCGGTGGTGGACCCCGGAAGTAAGGGTTGCTATCAAGCTGAAGAAAGAGTCCTACCGAGCCTGGCTGGCCCGGGGGACTCCTGAGGCAGCTGACGGGTACCGGCAGGCCAAGCGTGCGGCAACACGGGCAGTCTCGGAAGCAAAAACTCGGGTCTGGGAAGAGTTCGGGGAGGCCATGGAGGAGGACTACCGGTCGGCCTCGAGGAAATTCTGGCAAACCATCCGGCGCCTCAGGAGGGGGAAGCAGTCCCCCACCAACACTGTTTACAGTGGAGGTGGGGAGCTGTTGACCTCGACTGGGGATATTGTCGGGCGGTGGAAGGAATACTTCGAAGATCTCCTCAATCCCACTGACACGCCTTCCATAGAGGAAGCAGAGACTGGGGTCTCAGAGGTGGATTCATTCATTACCCAAGCCGAAGTCACTGAGGTAGTTGGGAAACTCCTCAGTGGCAAAGCACCGGGGGTGGATGAGATTTGCCCTGAGTACCTCAAGTCTCTGGATGTTGTGGGGCTGTCTTGGCTGATAGTCTCTGCAGCATCGCGTGGCAGTCGGGGACAGTGCCCCTGGACTGGCAGACTGGGGTGGTGGTCCCCCTATTTAAAAAGGGGGACCGGAGGGTGTGTTCCAACTATGGGGGGATCACACTCCTCAGCCTCCCTGGGAAAGTCTACTCCAGGGTACTGGAGAGGAGAATTCGGCCGATAGTCGAACCTCGGATTCAGGAGGAACAATGCGGTTTTCGCCCTGGCCGTGGAACACTGGACCCGCTTTATACCCTCCGCAGGGTGCTCGAGGGTTCATGGGAGTTTGCCCAACCAGTCCACATGTGTTTTGTGGACTTGGAGAAGGCATTCAACCATGTCCCTCGTGGCATTCTGTGGGGGGTGCTCCGGGAGTACGTGGTCGGAGGCCCTCTGTTAAGGGCTGTACGGTCCCTGTACGACCGGAGCAGGAGCTTGGTTCGCATTGCCGGCAGTAAGTCAGACCTGTTCCCAGTGCATGTTGGACTCCGGCAGGGCTGCCCTTTGTCACCGGTTCTGTTCATTTTTTTTATGGACAGAATTTCTAGGCGCAGCCTCGGGCCGGAGGGGATCTGGTTCGGGAGCCACTGGATCTCATCTCTGCTTTTCGCGGATGATGTGGTCTTGTTGGCTCCTTCGAGCCAGGACCTCCAGCATGTCCTGGGGCGGTTTGCAGCCGAGTGTGAAGCGGCTGGGATGAGAATCAGCACCTCCAAATCCGAGGCCATGGTTCTCGACCGGAAAAAGGTGGCTTGCTCCCTCCAGGTTGGAGGAGAGTTCCTGCCTCAGGTGGAGGAGTTTAAGTATCTTGGGGTCTTGTTCACGAGTGAGGGAAGGATGGAACGTGAGATTGACAGGCGGATCGGTGCAGCGGCCGCAGTAATGACCCAGGACACGCTGGTGTGACTATGTCGCCCAGCTGGCCTGGGAACGCCTTGGGATCCTCCCGGAAGAGCTGGAGGCAGTGTCCGGGAAGAGGGAAGTCTGGGTGTCCCTGCTCAAGCAGCTGCCCCCGCGACCCGGCCCCGGATAAGTGGACGAAAATGGATGGATGGATGGATGGATGATACCTCTGCTCAGTTCGCTGTCTGCGGCAGCGAGTGACGGCAGCTTTCAGCAGCCGGGACTAGTGGGGTTGGTCAAATGGCTGCGATTGGCTTGATGGCTTGTCAATCAATCTAACTTGGCCAATGGGTTTTCATGTATACTCACGGTTAGTGCTGGGTGGTATGACGAAAAATGTGTATCACGGTATTTTTCAAAATTCCTACGGTTTCACGGTATATGAAGGTATTTTTTTTTTTCATGCATAATCAGGTGTTCACAGCATTTTCTACTGGTTGAGAGAGGAATTACTAGCCCCTTTTAGATAGAAAAGGCAGCACATTTGCTGCAAGGTAAAGGCAGCACTCTGTCTATCTTTAAGGGAGGTGTAATTTTCCTCTCTCAACCAGTTTCTCATTCCTTCTTTCCCAAAAAGCTGCCACTGGGGTCGGCGTAAACATGTGACGTGACGTGAAGCACTAAGTTTGGTGTAAACAGTGACGTACAGCTTATGTATCGGTAGAAATGTGGCGACACTTGATATATTTATTTAATTATAGATCCGTGGCCCATATTCTCGCCTCCTCAGTCAAACACACGCCGATTTTAAACCCCCGCTAGTAATGGAAGCGTGCGGCCTAGCGCACCACCCCCTCCGTTAGCTGCCTCAAGCAACAGACAGCTAACAGGAAGCAGGTGGAATTTGTCTTCAAAATGGTTCTTAGCGGGGGGCTTTTAATTTGAAAGTAGCGACCATTCCTAGCTTGCCGCTACACAAGTAGCGGACACAACCAAACAGTTACAGAGCAAGGAGACACGGCATCTCCTGGATCTCAGCGGCTTTCCAGTTGCTCATCTTGACGTCCGTGGGTGAAGTCATGATCTGCAATGTCTATCCTATCCATCTTCACCGTAACACAACACCAGAGCACTACTGTTTACTAGAGATGCACCGATCCAGTTTTTTCTGATCCAATCCGATACCGATACCTGGACTGAGCGTATCGGCCGATACCCGATACCGATCCGATACCATTGTTGAATTAATAATAAACAGTATACCTTCCACCATGTGAAAGGGACTAAAGGCACCAGACTTTCCTAACTAAGACAAAATAATCAAACAGTTACCGAACATTGTAAACATGTGTAACATTAATAATAATAATAATAATAAAAAAAATATTAATAATATTAATAATAATAATAATAATAATGATAATAACACATTGAATTTATATAGCGCCTGTCAGGGTACCAAAGGACACACGTAACAAAGTGGAACAAACAAAACAAAGAATGAATGTATGTCGCGCCTGTCAGTCAGCACGGAGGGAACCCTAGCACCAAAGTCAGTAGCACACTCTGTAAACAAACTAGCATCTGGAGGCTTCGTGCACACAGCAGGGGCGACCATCCAGCATCGCTTCGAGCCGGGGAGACCGCAGCAGCAGAGGAGGAGACAAAGCAGCCCGACGGCAAATAACCCTGAGGTTGTGGTGGAGGGAGGACCGGCGGAGCAACGATGGACAGCCCACATAGTATTGAGTACGTCGGTTTGAAAGTTAGCGTTGCTAGGCTAACAGCTGACTGGTGAGGCTAACAACTGATGGCGGGGCTACTAGCTAATCAGCGAGAAATGTGACGTGAGTACGTGTAACTTCCTGCAAACAGGAATACAAAATAAAACAAAGCAGCTGAACCTGAGAATAAACTAATTATGAGTTAGTCAAACAACAACTTGCGCTCTTCCAGCATGCGACACACTGACGCTGACGAATGACGTTGGATGTGCTGCGACGGCGGAAAAAAAAAAATTGGATCAGCCGGTGGATCTGTTTCATTTTCAACGGCTGATCCCCGATTCAGCCGTTGTGTCAATATCGGAGCCGATATCCAATCTTAATATCAGATCGGTGCACCCCTACTGTTTACCCTCACAAGCACCATACCCTGTTTAGCAGCGCAACATTGAAAAGGGTCCGGTCTGAAACAGTGTCGCACGGCGCAGCATAGCGTTCCGAACGTTGTGTATTCAAATACAACGGTATGGCGGTATATTCAAAATTCATATCATAACAAAAATATACACCGGTATTCGGTGTGAACCGGTATACCGCCCAGCACTCCTCACCGTTCTGAAACGGTTTAATACCATAGGAATAAGTGGGGGGATGAATTCACCTCGTTGTTCACCGGTGTGACACTATTGCGTGCGCCTCAGGGGGCATTTAGAAGTGGGTATACGCAATGCTGACTGAAAAATAAGTGGGTATACGCTGTATACCCGCGTATACCCTGGACTACACCACTGGTTACAGTTACTGCGGGGGGAGCAGCTCTTATGGCAAAAACATCGGGGAAAGAAAGTACATGAGACGTGGTGTTTATGACTGTGGCATTGTTGTCATCATGGTAGACTGTTGGTGGTTGTGTGTGCTTATGGTTGCTGTAAGTTTGTGTTTGCACTATCAATCAATCAATCAATCAACTTTATTTATAGAGCACTTTTCATACATTGGTATGTAGCACAAAGTGCTTTACATAAGAAAAATAAAACAATATAAAAGAAAGCCCCTCCCTCCCACCTTCCATACTATATACACCCACACAAGCACATACACACACACACACACACACACACACACCTGCACACTCTTACTACTGGCAATAAGGAGACATGGCAAGGCACTGAGGATTGAGGAAATGCCACCTTTGGGGCCGTCCACACCGGGAGGAGTCACAGTCTGTGTCACGGGGGCACCAGTGCCCCGGCCCCCCCGACCCCAACAGACAACATCTGGCCGGGCCGAAGGGACCCAGGGACAGGGCCCCAGCAGCAACCCAGACATAGCTCCCAGTGTGGAGGACCCCCCTGAGGAAACTCTGGAGTTAAAACCTTAAAAAATAATTAAAAAAAAAAGACATAAGATAAGATAAAAACCATGACAAAAGATAGGTAAATGTAGTGAACAGCTAAGAGAATAAAATACATATGATAATAAAATAAAATAAAAAAAAAAGTAAAAATTTGGAGCAACAAAATAAGAAACAATAGAACCACATAAGAATGGAATAAGAATTTAAGATATTAGTTAAAAGCCTGATTAAAAAGGTGTGTCTTCAACCTTCCCTTAAAAATATCAACAGTCTCTGCAGACCTGAGGTTCTCCGGCAGGCTGTTCCACAAGCGGGGGCCATAGTGGCTAAATGCCGCCTCACCGTGGGATTTAGTTCTTGGTTTTGGTATGGATAAAAGGCCAGTGCCCTGTTTCTTGGAATGTTAAAGGTATCAATGGCCCAACTAAAAGGGGTAGAGTTTTTTCCCACTTAAAGCACCTCAAAGCGGAAATTGCTTTTTTACAGGAGACGCATTTGATTACTAAGGATCACCATAGGTTAAAGGCTTCATGGGTTGGCCAAAGTTTCCATTCGAATTTTAGTAGCAAAGCAAGGGGTAAAGCGATTTTAATTCATAAACAGTTTAGCCCAGCAAATGTTGTAGCTGACCACCAAGGCCGGTTTGTTATAGTCTCAGGCTCCCTTCATAATGTACCCGTTGTTCTTGTTAATCTCTATGCACCCAATTGGGTTGATGAGGCATTTATTCGGAAAGTAATTTTACTTTTACCCGATCTAAGTTCCCACCACCTTATCTTAGGGGGCGACCTTAATTGTACAATAGACCCTTTGTTAGACAAATCCTGCTCAAGGCAGGACCCTCCTTCAAAAATGGCCAAAGCAATTTCATCATTTATGGAACAAATAGGAGGTGTGGACCCATGGCGTTTTCTTTTTCCCGATAAAAAACAATTCTCTTTTTACTCCCAGGTCCATAAAACATTCTCAAGAATTGATTACTTCTACATTGATAATTATTTTCTTTCTGCTGTTGATAACATAGAATACTCAACGATAGTGGTTTCAGATCATGCTCCACTGCTACTCGACCTTTCGTTTACACTCTTGCTAAAAACACGCCCTTCATGGAGACTGAATTGCACATTGCTGAACGATGATGAGTTCTGCAAAATGATCTCCAAAGTAATTGATGACTTTCTTATTACTAACAAGTCTAATCTCATATCCCCATCTCTACTCTGGGAGACATTAAAGGTGGTAGTCCGAGGAGAGATTATATCTTACTCTGCAAGACTATATAAATTGAAAAAACAAAAACAAGAACAGCTCATGGAAAGTATAACAGAATTGGACAGGAAATTATCAGTATCCCCATCTCCTGAATTAGACAAGGAGAGACATAACCTTCAAATGAACTACAACTTACTCTCAACACAAGAAACTGAAAAATCTCTTTTATGAATGCGTGAATTACTGTATGAGCACGGCGAGAAGGCAGGACGCCATCTGGCACACCAAATTAAAAGTCAATCAGCATCCCAGCAAATTAAACAGATTAGAACCTCTTCGGGTGAACTTACAGTAATGCCAGCTGTCATAAATGAAACCTTTAAAACATTTTACTCTGAACTATACACTTCACAATCCCCAACCGATAAAACAAATATGATGAGTTTCCTGGATAACCTGAAATTCCCGCCTATATCTTCTACTCAGAAGAGCAAAATGGATCGACCCTTAGAAATTCATGAAATAACAGATTCAATTAAACTAATGCAAAGTGGTAGGGCCCCTGGACCAGATGGCTATCCTATAGAGTTTTTTAAAAAGTTTGCTGACAAATTAACCCCTCTCCTTTTAGATATGTTCAATGACTCTCTGGACCGGGGAGCCCTACCTCAAACTCTCACTGAGGCATCAATAACCTTTTTACTAAAACCGGGAAAAGAAGATTTTGAATGTAGTTCCTATCGTCCCATCTCTCTCTTAAATGCTGACTATAAAATATTAGCTAAATTACTGGCCTTGCGACTTGAATCGATAATGCCAAGCATCATTTCGTTTGACCAAACTGGGTTTATGAAAAACCGACACTCTTTCTCCAATGTTCGCCGCCTCCTTGACATTCTTTTCTCTCCAGCATCCGGGGAGACACCAGAAGTGGTGGTCTCCCTGGATGCAGAGAAGGCTTTCGATAGGGTGGAGTGGAGCTATCTGTTTGAGGTCTTGAAGAGGTTCGGCATTGGGTCTGAATATATATCCTGGATTGCGCTTCTATACTCTTCCCCTAAAGCTTCCGTAAGCACTAATGGGATGAGATCCCAATATTTCACACTTAGTAGAGGTACCCGCCAAGGGTGCCCCTTGAGCCCACTGTTGTTTGCCTTGGCGATCGAACCCCTATCTACTGCACTTAAATCAGCCAGTTTTAGTAAAGGAATCCACAGATGTGGTTTGGAACATACACTTTCCCTGTATGCGGATGATTTAGTATTGTTCATTTCTGATCCAATATCTACCATACCTAAGATAGTTGAACTGCTAAACAGCTTTGGAACATTTTCGGGTTACAAACTGAATTTTTCGAAGAGTGAATGCTTCCCTGTTAACAACTTAGCCCTCGAGATCCCCGATGTATGTCTCCCATTTAAAATGTCTAAAAACAGCTTCAAGTATTTAGGTGTGCATATCTGCCGTAAGATGTCGGATCTCTACGGGAGCAACTTTCCGCCCTTAATCGATAAGCTTAAATCAGACCTGGAAAGATGGAATAATTTGCATATAACTATAGCTGGCAGGGTAAATTGCATCAAAATGAACGTGCTTCCACGCTTTTTATATCTTTTTCAATGTTTGCCGATTTTTCTACCCAATTCCTTCTTCCATGCTTTAAATAAATTAATATTGTCTTTTATATGGAGGGGCAAGACTCCCAGGATAAGGAGAGAGTTTTTACAAAGGCACAGGTCCGTAGGTGGTCTGTCACTTCCTAACTTAAGACTCTACTATTGGGCAGCCAACATACACAAAATGATTCTCTGGATTCGCGAACCTGAATTAAACTGGTGTAAACTGGAAGCTAAATCCTGCTCTACCTCACTTTTAGCTCTGCTTACATCAAAACTGCCCTCCCGGCCATCCCAACTTACATGTAACCCAATCGTCATCTCCACCCTTAAAACTTGGTTTCAATTTAGATATACTTTTGGACTTCAACGATTGTCTAATCACAGCCCCATTCAAAATAATCATCGCTTCCTCCCTCCCAGCACAGACAATGCCTTTTCTCTATGGCAGAGTTCCGGCCTTGTCAGGTTAAGGGACCTCTATATTAATAATGTCTTCGCTAGTTTCAGTGAACTATGCAGAAAATTTAACCTTCCAAACTCTCACCTATTCCGATATTTCCAGGTCCGTAACTTTGTTAAATCAAATAGCACCTCTTTCCCCAATATTCCACCTAATTCAGTAATCGACTCAATTTTGGACATTCCCACAAACCAGAAAGGCCTCATCTCAAAATTGTACACGTTGATCTCCCATCTTGGAGATACATCTCTTGATAAAATTAGAGGAGATTGGGAAGTAGAACTAGGCAGAGTTATGGATGACAATGACTGGGACTCAGCACTAACCCGGTAAATAACAGTACATCTTGCTCCAGGCTCAATTTGATACAATTTAAGGTCGTCCACCATATTTACTTTACCAACTCCAAACTCTCCAAAATGTATTCCAATATCGCAGATACATGCAACAGATGCAACATGACACCAGCAAACATGACACACATGTTTTGGTCGTTTCCCTGTCTGCGAGATTATTGGACAACTATTTTTAATCATCTCACAGAAGCATTAAATATGAAATTGACGCCTTGTGCAGAATTGGCCATTTTTGGAGTATTGCCAGACCCTCAAACAACTAGGAAGAAGTTTAAGGATAGTATCACCTTTGCATCCTTGTTGGCTCGTAGAAGAATTTTGTTGGAATGGAGGTCACCGTTTGCCCCCAAAGCCTCCCTGTGGCTTAAGGACCTCATGCTGTACCTAGACCTGGAGAAAATCAAATACAATCTGAGGGGAACACCAGGAAAATTTGATTCTGTTTGGGGCTGCATGGTTAATTACATAGCTAAATTAAAGACATTACAGGATCATCATCATATCCCATCTGCCTCTATGCCTCATTCTAACCCATTGACAATGCAACCCCTCTCAGTATGTAGTTATTTTCTGTATCCATTTATTTTGTTTATCTGCTTGTGATGTATAAGGGAGAAAAGGAAGAAAAAAGGGAAAAAAAGAAAAAAAAGGAAAGGATGTGTACATTACTTATTTATTTATTTATTTATTTTTTTTTTTTTTTCTTTTCATCTGGACTGATCTGTAACAAGATTATGTAGGACTGGGTGGGGGAGGAGGGGATTAGAGATTGTTATTCTAGAAAAGGAAAAACACCTATTGTTCATTGTATGCACTTTTGTCTGTCAAATGAATGAATAAAAACATTTGTTAAAAAAAAAAAGGCCAGTGCCGGAGGACCTCAGGGTCCGCGAGGGTTGATATGGTAAAAGCAGGTCAGATAAGTAGGAGGGCGCAAGGCCGTTAAGACATTTAAAAACCAGTAAAAGAACCTTAAAGTCGATCCTGAAACGGACGGGGAGCCAATGCAGTGACTTTAAAACTGGTGTAATGTGCTCCCGCCCTCTGGTCCTCATCAGCACGCGTGCGGCTGAATTTTGTAATAATTGGAGATTTAGAGTACTCTTTTTTGGAAGACCAGAGAGCAGGGCATTACAATAATCTAAGCGACAGGAGATAAAAGCATGCATTAGCACCTCCGTACTGGCCTGGGAGAGAAACGGGCGGACTCTGGCTATGTTCTTAAGATGATAAAAACCTATTTTCGTCATATTTCTGATACGTGGAATAAAATTCAGCTCAGAATCAAAAATCACGCCCAGATTTTTTACTGATTGTGTTGGTTTAAGATCTTGTAGTTTTGGAAAAAGTTTCTCTCTCTGGCCTTCAGGACCTATAACTAAAACCTCAGTTTTGTCCTGGTTGAGCTGTAGGAAATTCACTGCCATCCATGACTTGATGTCTACAATACAGTTAAAAAGGGCATCCACTTGCTCTGTGTCATCAGGAGACACGGCAATGTACAGTTGTGTAGGGCTGAAACGATTCATCGAGTTACTCGATTAACTCGATTATAAAAATTCCTCGAGGCAAAAACTCTGCCTCGAAACCTTGTTAAATTCCTATGACGCGCACTATACGCGCAGGGATCTGATTGTTCCACACGGACCATTGTTCAGGAAACACACCAGCGCGTCATACATTTTGAATTTAGCTGGCTGGCACAATTTAGCTCTGTATTTGTAGTGATGTCGTGATGCGGTTTGACGAGATATGATGTTTAGCTTTGATGTTTTTAACCTCTTCAACCCGAGCTGCGCATGTTGCATTATACACCCTATAAGAGCATGCTAACCATGTAGCAACATATTAATGCAGCACACCAACTTAACGGGAAGAAGCTCGGCTAAACGCTCATGATAATCATTTTCACCTAATCAAAACTCAATTCCGACACCAAGCAACTAAAGGAGCACATAGAAAAAACACACTAATGGCGCATGTCCAAAAAAATCGGCGTTAGCGATTACGCTACTTCATGCTAATGCTACATACAGCATGTCATATGAAAACTGGGACTCTACAAATTTCAACAGTATACGTCTCATCACTCTGCGCCCAAAACTCACTGAAACAGCCGCCGAAGAAGAGCAAAAATAAACATCACTTTATACAGACATGATCATGAATTACGTGTCACATCGGCTGTTGTATGATTATAAACTCTGTTTGGAGGAGGCGGTGTAATGCACTCAATGTGTCTGTGTCACTTTGAAATGATTCCTGACAGTTCAGGTGCATTCCTTTTTTTGTAATGTTGTATGAAGAAAACAAAACCAAGGCCAAATGGCCTTTACTATTTAAGTTTGTATTCACAGTTTTACATGTTATACATGTTTTACAGTAAGTTGATTTATCTGTATTGTTGTTTAATTATTGGCACTGGCACTTAATAAATGGGCTTAGTTTTGGAGCCAAATGTTGGAGTTGGAATGAATACCTCTGTTTTTTTTGAGAAATGCTTGATCATTTTACAGCCACATCATTTTCGTTATGCATTATTTGTTTTGGTTGTTTAAAAACGCAAAAAAAAAGTAATCCGATTACTCGATTAATCGATCGATAAAGTGCTAGATTAATCGATTACAAAAAGAATCGATAGCTGCAGCCCTACAGTTGTGTATCATCAGCGTAACTATGGAAGCTGATGCCGTGCCTCCTGATGACGTCCCCAAGAGGAAGCATGTAAATATTAAAAAGTAGTGGACCTAAAATTGACCCTTGGGGAACCCCACATCCAATTTCATGGGTTCCCGAGGAACATGTATCCAAACTTACATAAAAGCATCGGTCTGTGAGATAAGAACAAAACCAGTTGAGGACAGTACCAGAGAGGCCGACTAGATGGCTGAGTCTGTTTAATAAAATGTGATGGTCTACTGTATCAAAAGCGGCGCTTAGATCCAGTAGAACCAACACTGTGAGCTTTTTGTTATCTAGATTCCATCTGATGTCGTTTAAAATCTTTAAAAGTGCTGTCTCGGTACTGTGGTTTCTCCTAAAACCAGACTGATGTTTCTCAAAGACGTTATTTTTGTTTAAAAAATCATTTACTTGGTTAAAAACCAGTTTATCTAAAATTTTACTTAAAAACGGTAAGTTGGATACAGGTCGGTAGTTATTAAAAACGCTGGGGTCTAAGTTGCTCTTCTTAAGAAGGGGCTTCACCGCCGTTTTGAAGGCGGTGGGAAAGACACCCATCTGAAGAGAGCAGTTCATGATGTATAAAAACTGTTCCTCAAAGAAACCATAAAATTATTTTAAGAGTGATGTGGGAATTGGGTCTAAAAGGCAGGTTGTTGGGTTTACTTGGGAAAATACTCGACCAAGTGTCCTTGCATCAACCTGGGCAAAACTCTCCAGTGTTTCCTCAGGCAAGGACAACAGTTCAGGTGTGTCACCAGATAAAACTTGATTGGATAAGAGGCAGGATCTGATGTCCTTGATTTTGGTTCTGAAGTGGTCTGCAAAGTTCTCGCAAAGATCGTCTGTGGGTGTCATAAAAATGTTATTAGATTTAGAACCTGTTAAAATATCGAAGGTGGAGAATAGGAATCGGGGGTTATTTTTATGGTTGGTGATGAGTTGTGAGAAATGGGAAATTCATGCCTTTCTGACTGCATTATTGTAGATTTTGAGTTGTTCACGTAAAATCTCATAATGAACTGTCAATTTACTTTTTCTCCATTTTCTCTCAGCACTCCTGCATTTTTTTTTCAGTTCATTGATTTCACCATTTTTTCTCCATGCGGGTGTAGGTTTTCTTTTTATTGTTTTCGTTAAAAGTGGAGCTACTGAGTCCAGAGTCGACTTCAGTCTACTGTTAAAATTGTCAACGATAAAATTACACGGTGCAGGTAAAATTTCAGCAGGAGTGCTCTGTAAAATCCCCATGAAATTTGCAGCCACTTCAGAAGTTAGATAGCGCCTCCTCACTGTTCTTACCGGGGCCTCCTCTTGGTTAAAACTGGTGATGTTAAAAAATACACAGTAGTGGTCAGATACAGCCAAGTCGACAACAGAGGACACACCGATGGATAGGCCATGGGTTATGACCAGGTCCAGGGTGTGTCCTCTGTTGTGAGTCGGCTGCATGACATGTTGCGTAAAATCAAGACAATTCAAAAGATTTAAAAACTCTCTGGATATTGAGTCCGAGGTAACATCAACGTGTAGATTAAAATCACCAGTTATTAAAATTCTGCTATAAGAGGTGTGGATAATTGATAACAGTTCAGAAAATTCACTGATAAAGGAAGTAGAGTGATGGGGTGGTCTATATATAGACCACCCCATACTACTGTATATATATATACTACTATATATAGACCACCCCATACTCAGTAGTATATATACTACTGAGAAGTGTGGATGTTAAACGTGACATGTAATCAATTAGCGCTGTGGGCGAAACATTGTGAGACTAAATGAGAGAGAGAGGTAGCTGCATCAGAGCCAAATCTCTTAACAATGTGTTGTATTTTAAGTACAATACTTGAGTAAATGTACTACTAAGTTAACTAAGTTACATTCCACAACCGGATGTTAATATTTTGTAAGTTATAAGTTGTTGAAAACATTGCTGAAATAATTTTAACAGCCTTTAATCATACATCTTGTTGGCTCAATAAGAGCTGTAGAGGAAATTTTCTCCGCCTGAGCTCCTGAGCTTGTTCGTAATCTGTTCTACTCCTCTACATGGACGTTGACTTAGTTGGGCAGCACAGTGTAGCCCCACAGCAAATACTATCATTTTTAGTAGTATACAACAGTGAGATGGATGTTTGCGGATGTGGTTTTGTTATAAGCGGATGACCACTGAAACCTATATTTTTCTCTTTCTCAGCAAATGGAGGCCAAGAAGAAAATCCTCGTGACAGTCTTCAGATGGCAGAGAAATATTCAAGAAAGTTTAAAAAGTTGAATGTGAAATGTTGATTTTAATCTTTTGTTCAAATGAAATGTGAACAATAAATTGTAAACATTTTTTTCAACAGCTGGGTGTCTGCTTATTTAAATTAATATCTATTGTAATAGAAATAACACATTTTTTAACACATTAATGTACAAACTACAGACCTGTCTCAATACTGCCACAACTCTCAAAAATACTGGAAAAGCTTTTTAACAATAGAATGGATCCATTTTTGCAAAAACACAGACTATTTTTAGAGAGTCAGTATGGGTTTAGGGTTAACAGATCAACATCACAGGCAATAATGGAATCAATAGAGGAAATCACAGATGCAATTGACAACAAAAAACATGCAATAGGAGTATTCATCGATCTTAAAAAGCGTTTGATACAATTAATCATAACATACTATTCAACAAACTGGAAAAATATGGGATAAGGGGACTGATATTAGACTGGGTAAAGAGTTATTTAAAAGGACGGCAACAGTTTGTAAAGTTGGGTGATTACTGCTCGGGATATTTGGACATTGCTTGCGGGGTCCCCCAGGGGTCAGTATTGGGCCCCAAATTGTTTATCCTGTATATCAATGATATGTGTAAAGTATCTAGATGGTTAACATTGGTCAATTTTGCAGATGACACAAATATTTTTTGTTCAGGAGAAAACATTAAACAAGTGGAAACAGTTATAAACGAGGAAATGAAAAAAACTAAAGATATGGTTTGACTGGAATAAATTGTAATTAAATGTAAGTAAGACGAAGTTCATGTTGTTTGGCAAATGCACATGGAACACAAAGGTGCGAATAGAATTAGATGGGGTTGAAATTGAAAGGGTGCATGAAAACAGATTTCTTGGGGTTATAGTAGATGACAGACTGAGTTGGAAACCAAACATCAAACATGTACAGTCCAAAGTTTCAAGAAGCATTGCAGTCATAGACAAAGCAAAATAATTACTGGATCATAATTCTCTTCGCACACTGTACTGTTCACTGGTCTTGCCATATATACATTACTGTGCTGAGGTTTGGGGAAACACCTACAAAACTTCATTACAGTCACTTACTATCCTGCAGAAAAGAGCAATAAGGACTATTCACAAGGTCAACTACTTGGAACATACAAATCCACTTTTTATACAATCAAAACTACTGAAATTCACTGAAATTGTATCTTACCAAACAGCAATCATCATGTATAAGGCAAAAAACAGACAATTACCAGAAAATATACAAAATTTATTTAGGAATTGGGAGGGAGGTTATCAATTAAGAGGGGAACATAACTTCAAAAGATTAAGCAGATGAACAACCTTGAAAAGTTTCTGTATTGGTGAAAGAAAATGTAACAACAAAGTACTTGGAAGTGTGTATAAAGAAAAGCTATTCCATGATATCAAAAAGTCACCGAAGATAAAGATAACAGATAATGAAGTTACATTAACAAAGACTTATTGTAGCTATCTTAAATGGCCAATTTCACCCAAGGTAAAAGAAATTCAGTTCAAATTAATAAATAATATTTGTCCTGCTGCTGAAACTCTAAGGAAAAGGTTCAATTTTGAAGTTAATCCATGTGTTTTTTGTATGACAGGACATGAAACAATTGAACACCTTTTTTTCTCTTGTTCAGTCACAATGATGTTTTGGAAAGATGTTTATCGATGGTTAAACATTGGGATTAACAATTCTTTGTTTAACAAATTTCAAGTGATGATCTATATGGAAGGTCTGTCAAAAAAGGTATCCAAAATGGTGAACGTTATTTTCATTCTGGGAAAGTATCATATACACAAGAATATATGGAATAACAGCAAGCCCACCATAAACTGTTTTAAGAATGAAATTAAAAACTATAACATCCCTAAAGGTGTTATTGGAGGAAAACCAGTCCATAAATGAGTTGTATGAAACAATGTCAGAGACTCTTGCTTTTTGAGTTTACCTATGTTCTTAAACACGCTGAAGCATTTTGTTGTAATGTCAACCCCTGTAATTATTATTTTATTTTATTTTACCTTGTTGAATATGTTATAAGCTTTTACTGTTTTAAATGCAAGCAATTTTTTTCCTCAAGTGACTTCTTTGGAAATTGATGTGAATTTCATTTCAAATTGAAATGTATGACATATTGTGATTTGAAATACAGCTTTAAAAAAAAAAATTAAAAAAAAGCTAACAGTGGGCTGTGTGTGTCAGTGTCGTGTTTTATCACTAACGGACTGTGAACTGTTGTCGGACGACGCGCTGTGAGTGTGTGAGCTGGACTCTACATTGCAGTCGAAGTGTTTTATTGGACACGAAGCAAGTTCGGCGAAGCCAGCTAGCTGGAGCTAGGTTAGCGCCCGGCCATTGTCGAGAGGTGGCCTGCGCTGACGGGAGGAGCTTTGCCGGGTCGCCGCGGAGAGTGTCGCCGACGGATGTCGCTTCGCTGCCGCAGAGGGATACGGAGGTTTATCGCTGCAAGCATTTTTGTTCTCACAGACTAACCTCGCATTACAATGAGGCCGTGACCTCCTATTAGCTCGGCGCTATGTCTGCAAGTCCAGATTTACATAATGCCGATAATGACGCCATCGTGTGTAAGTAACGTTTACTGTTTTCTCCTTCCTTGTTTAATTTTACTGTGACTTACGTTTTCTTTATTCATACCACTCTCATTTAATTGTTTTCCAGAGGAGTTCAGCTCGGAGTCGATCGAGAAGAAAGAGGGTAATACTTGTTAGATTAGATCCGTTTTTGGTCAATGTGACTATTATTCGGGTGCATTAATAGATGTGTTGTGTCCATACGCAGTGCATCGCGCAGTACTGATTGTCTTTATTGATTGTTTTTACAGCTGCTGGAAGCGAGACAGAGTGCTAGCTGAGGATGAGGTGGACCTTTGGAAGTGCGCCACGCCGCCACCATAGACCTCTGATGTCTGAGGAGGAAGATGGCGGGGTCTATGGATGGAGCCGTGAGCTCACTGAGCTCTGTGCCCTGCTGCAGTCGAGATTATAGAGGCGATTCCGAAGTACAGAGCGACGCACCGCAGACGACCTGCAAAATGGACCGAATTCAGACAGAAGGCCGGCAGTTACCTACAGCTCCGAGGCGGCAGACAGTCTCTTAACGGTGCTTTAGGATTTTGGGCTTCTAGTTGTTGTGTGGCCAGATTATGCTTTGTACATAGTTGTGGTGTGTTTGTGTTAATAAAGCTCTTTCTTTGAATAAACAGTACCTCCCTGGCATTTTCCTTTCCTCAATAAATTCATTCATGTCTTTGATGATATCATAAATAAATAAATAAATCAGTGGCGAACCGTGGCCCTGGACCCTGGGCCTTCACTAGGACCATCGGGCCACACTTGGCAATAAACAATCAAACAAAGCGATAAAAATAATAGCCAGAGCCCTACATGTGACATGCAAGGTCAGCATATCCCCCTGAGACCGGGAAGAAAAACATTTTTTTGCACATAATTTCATGAATTGTTGTAATAAACATATCACCAAGATGATTTCTCAAAAAAAAAGATGTAGTGGACATCAGGGTCATTCTTTTCCACAAAAAGTACATTACAAGTTTTTTTTTTACAAAATTCTTTCTCATTTGATGAATATTGGAAACAAATAAAAAACACATTTTAAAATCTGCTCTACTGCCTTGCTCTCTTCCTCCTCATCTCCTGACAGCTCAATGTCTTACTCTCCCTAAATAATATTAAGCAAAAACTTTCCTGCCTGTTTCCTGTAAGTATGGAAAATGGTTGGAAATGAGAAGAAGCAAGTCCCACTGTCCCCCCAAAAAAGTATTTGAAAGGCTTAACATTAACATACACTTCTAATCTTCTATTTTAATTGAATATAGTTAAGACTCTCATGAATAAAGAACAACATCCTCAGGATAAACAGAAACATTATTTCTGTATAAATTTGATCACTTAACTCTCTCACTGGCATAAAATGTGTTGGTTGCATTTCCCACCATTTTGAAAAGACAGAAGATGAGCTCTGTTGACCACACTTCCTTGTGTGTTACATCACTAGAAAGCCCAGGATGTGCTTTCCACAGGACAGTAGGACTCAAATAAACATGCATGTTTTTTTAAATAAAGGCCCCAGTGTCATGTTAACCACAGTGGACAAAAATTAATTGCAGAGTCATAAAGGTTTGCCCTAAATGAATTCACAACACACAAAGGCCATTCAGTAAAACAAGGCACACAAAGCTGGCTATATGATATCACTACATCTAATTATGACATGTAAAACAATTACAATTACATTGCAAATCATACTGACTTATTTTGCATATACAGAACCAGTCAAAAGTTTGGACATACCTTCTCATTCAATGGTTTTTCTTCATTTTTATCATTTTCTACATTGTCGATTAATATTGAAGACATCAAAACTATGATGGAACACTGTGATTATGAAGTAAACAAACAAGTGTTAAACAAACCAGAATATGTTTTATATTTTCGTAGTCACCTGGAATGGTTTTTAAGTAACAGGTGTGTCTTGCCAAGATTAATTTGTTATTTCTTGCCTTCTTAATGTGTTTGAGACCTTCATTTGTGTTGTGCAGCTGTACTGTTGGTACACAGTTCTATACAGTGAATAGCCCTATTTGACTACTATTCTAATCCATATTATGGCAAGAACCACTCAACTAAGTAAAGAGAAACAACAACTGATGGTCTCAAACACATTAAGAAGGCAAGAAATTCCACAAATTACTCTTGACAAGGCACATTTGTTAATTAAAAACCATTCCAGGCGACTACCTCATAAAGCTGATTGAGAGAATACCAAGAGTGTGCAACGCTGTCATCAAAGCAAAAGGTGGCTACTTTGAAGAATCTAAAATATAAAACATATTCTGGTTTGTTTAACACTTGTTTGTTTACTATATAATTCCATGTGTTCCTTCATAGTTTTGATGTCTTCAATATTAATCTACAATGTTGAACATAATACAAATAAAGAAAACCATTGAATGAGAAGGTGTGTCCAAACTTTTGACTGGTACTGTATGATTAGCTGGAATGAAAGTAAAATGTCTAAAATATTCATCTATTCCCTTGAAATATATTCCATCTGAACAAATCAGCAATAAGGGTAACTCTCAGTTGTTTATCAGTAGTTTTATCCAGTGGAGGTATCGCTGCAGCTTGTACAAGACATTACTGTTTTATTCTGAAAATAAGTACTCTGTGTGTGTGGTGACGAGGTTAAGGGTGCAAATGGGTGGTAGCAGATAGCTGATTGATACCAGTCAAGTGTCTCTCATAAACAACATGGAGGGCCCTGGGGTGACACCGAGTTGCAACAGTAGAGCTCTGTGTTCCAAGCTGTATGTGGTGCAGCATCACTGGGCTTCGTCCCCAGCCTCCTACCCCACCTGTGTCTGCCTCTTGCTTAACATGTGGCGGCGGAGGTTCTGGTTTGGGCTCAGGTAGCTGTGCGATGTGAATCACTAGGCCGATATGAAGATAAAACTTTCTAAGAACAGCCTGGCGCTCAGGGATCAGGTTGAACTGCATGATCTCACAAAGCAGAGGGTAGTATCTGGACACATGAGCTTTGACCTGAAAGTAGAGGTGAGATGAGACAGAGAGAGAGAGAGAGAGAGAGAAAAAACACTTTTAGGCACTTAAAACTCACTTTTTGATCAGTCATCGTCTGTGGGCAGTTTGTGGTACGTCACAGTGGGACTGGAAGTTAACTGCAATGACGAGTGTCAGAACAATATGAGAAGAGTGTTGCATCTACTTAGAAATCGTATTAGATATCAATGGAGGTAGCTGAATAGGTGCAATTCTCATATCCAATGACTACCAATCCACTACCACTTAAGGGTCAACGGTTGCAGTGATGGTGCAGTGGGATGTGAATGCGTCACGTTTGTTCCTTACTTGAGCAGTCATCTCTGGACCTCCTCCCAGGCATTCAGGCGAGTCTTGTTTGTGTACATACGAGACAGGATGCACAGGCCACATGTCAGACTGCTGGTCTCCTGCTTCGACAGGTTGGGCTTCGACTTTCCTTTAAAACCTTGACCACACAGACATACAGATGCACACAGTTACAGTCACAGCCATTTTAATTTTTCTATTATGATATATTATCTCCAAACCGCTTCAAGAAGCAACACAGCCTGAAGAGCTAATCACAGTCTAACTAAGAGTCCATTTCCTTTGACCTGGCAAGTAAGAGGCAGATGTGTATTGAACATTTTGAATATCTATTTTTTTTGCTGCTTCAACAAACCAATAATATTCATGGTCTATCTAATTTGATGCACAGTTGTGGCACCTTTACAGTAAGAAATAAATGTATAGGCTATATAAAGCAGGGCCTGTTATTATGGTTAACGTTATTGGAAAAAAAGGTAACGTTACTCACCAAATGAAGATCGCTTAAAAATTAAGTCCATCCTGTGATCCTTTTTAACAAAGTGTGCAATGACTGGGTCATACAGCCAAGCTGGGATGTTTTTGAGCTGCTTTGGTCAAGCAACTGAAATTATTGAATCCCGCGCCGCACCGGGCTCCTTATCGGGACTGAAAAGCAGGCAGTCCCAGCAGTACAGCTTGTTGGTGCGCGGCTGCCCGTTAGCCACGGGTAGCGACTGTAACGTTAGCTGCTAGCTTAAAAATGCCTCTGGTAGCTCTTGCTAGATTGCACCAATCCTGGCAAGGCGGGTGATGGTCGACCTTTCCGGACAATTTCAAGTTTATCCTGAAAAGTCAATCTTGAAAATGGAGTTTCAATAAATCCAGTAATCACACAGTTTTCTTCACTACTAACCGCCGCCATTTCATACGCTCTATTTGTCTCCCGTTCGTTCTTCTCCTCACTCCCTCGCTGAAAACTTTCGCGGGTCGTCCTGCTTATATACGTTCATGCTAGAGTCCTACAGAGAGAGAGTGGCGCCACCTCCGTTTACTGCAATGGTTCAGTTTTTTCACAGCAATGGCAGAGCATGGAGCCCCGCAAAAGTTCCCGGAAGTTAGCTTTCGCTAACTTCCGCCCAATGTAGTTCTTATAGAGCACACGGTCGGAGCAACACTTGTTCAAGGTAAAATGTTTAAAGAATGACATTTTCACATCAGTAGTGCATCGGAATTAAACTGACATGAGTAATTAAGTGTGTTGGCGGATTGTCCCCATCTAGATTAGAAGATTCAGAGAATATTAACAGATAAAAGTTTAAGCTAACACACTGGATAACGATTGCAACAGGCTAAATTGTAAATTCGGTTCTGTAAATACAACTCAATCCAACGCTGTCAATTTATACTAGCAGCGAGGTTAATGTGAAGGGAGTGTGATTGTAGTTAAACATCAATTTAATATCATTGAGGCTACGGAATGACGGGTGAAGCTTATGATATGATGACATTAATTATGAACTGAACTCATAATGTCTCTCACCACCGCATTGCACTGACTCAATACCATCGTCAGTATGTTTCTAGCTTAAGAGAGCTATTTTGTGAAATATTGCAGCCCATACACTTATACAATAGCCTACTATATTAGGGCTGTCAGTTTTTATTTGATATTCGAATATAGGCGCAGTGATGCCACTTCACAACTTTTTGCATGCTGCAGCCTAGGAGTGCTGAGTAGACAATAGGGAGACTGAAAACATAATGAATGTGATGCTTTACAAGCAGTCATACTAAATACATGTCCCTAACAGGTGATATCATCTTGCGTATCTTTGGGAACCTACAGTAGGAGCACTTTGCTGTGGAGCGTAAGTGATTCTGCAGGCCAGGAGTACTAAGTGGACTAATACTGGAATAATACTACACATAACCATGGCTATAAGTCATATTATTTGATACACCTGTGCAACATCATGCAGTGCAGTACAGCAGCTGTGCCATAAATTCTGCTTATGTTCAGTTTTTGTTGACATTACCAGAAAGGTGTTCATTCTACTTTATGTTATTTGTTGAGGTCAGACTGGTTGGTGGTGCTGTGCTGGACTGCATTAGCTCAACAATTGTTGCTTATATTTTGCCTTCAAGTATTTTAATGGCAAAGTATCATGAACACTGATGAATATAATGCACCCAGCACAGCAGACACCTGATAGCTGGATTTGGTAGTTGGTGGAAAAGTGATGTTTGCCGGATACAGGTAGGTGGAGGGTTAGTGATGCTGGCTTTATCCTGAAACACTGTCAGCTGTTCTGGGGTTGCTTGATGTTGACCCTAGGCCACTGTTCTTTTTCAACTTCTTGGTTTGACTCTTGCTTCCTAAGTGTTGTTTTTTCCTGTCATTTTTTTTTCTTTCAATCCCCAACTTCAACCTAATAAATCTCCTGATGATCTTTTCTTTTACTCCACAGCATGATGGAAACCTGCTGGAGGGTGCCAGAGCTTCCTTCTCCAACACACCCTCAGCTTTTGGAAGCTCCATGAGGGAGAAACCAGTCTTTGCCCTTCCCATCTAATAGTTTTTGCATTGTTTTTCCTGTTCTGTGTTCTCTGTTTTTTAATTTAAAAAATCTGAAACTTCCCAGTGGTGTGTTATTTGAAAGTGTGCAGAAGTGCAAATGCATTGTTTGAATATGATTAGCCCACATATTTTTTTGTTGTTTAAATCTTTGAAGGTGGTTAAATTGCTACTTCTGACTTTAGCCACCCATGCTACATTAATTTCTTCGAGCGATTGGAGCATCCCCATGCAGCACAGTATACCACGGTGAAGACTGTATTCAAGGACAACATACCAGAAAGGACACAAACAGCTTGACGTGCTGATCTGTTTGACTTTTTTAGATACTGTTTTTAAGAAAGTCATTGTGGTAAGTGCATTGGGAAAAACAAGACTGTGATTTATTATGCATCAATGAATAAGTTTGGGATAAGTAAGAATAGTTAACAAATAGTGATAGAATTCCATTTATTTGCAATGAATTCAAATCAAAATTTAATTCATTTGCCATGGATTTCCGACTAGAACACAGTTATTATCATAATGCTGCTGAGTCTAGACTTGTCTGTTAGACTGTTATTCTGCCTCACTCAAGTCATATAGTAAATAAAAAAAACAAAATATTATGAATGTATTGCTTTACAGGATTAGTAAACATAACGGAGTTCGAATCAATTAACACAAGCTTATAAAAGTTGCAAAGCAAAGCATTTATTGACCATTATTTACCGATTCGTGTTTTCTATTGCCCGCTAAGCACTTCCGGGAACTTTTGGAGGCTACATGGACCACGTGATCCGCCAGCGTTTTGAACTTCCGTTGTCGCCACTCTCTCTCTTTAGGACTGTAGTTGCTGCTACCGAAGGCCCTGCGAGGGGAGTAATTTACCCAGATACCAACAGAAGAAAAATTGTGATTGGTCCATTTCTCGTTCCGTTATATTAACCCACTGTGTGCCAAGACAAGTGAGTCCAAGTTTAAAATACCCTAATCTACACATTATTCATATTATGTTAGTGAATAAAAACAAATAAATAAGTAAATAATATATAATTCAATACATTTATTTGGAGTACACAAAATGATTTCAATATTTTTTCTTAGGCCTTCACTGAATACCTAGAAGGCCCAGAGGGTTCCCCTGTGAGATAGATAGATAGATAGATAGATAGATAGATAGATAGATAGATAGATAGATAGATAGATAGATAGATAGATTTATATATAGGGGTGGGGTTTACATTTATAATGACCCAGGGTGACCAATAGTGACAGATCTGCCAACCAATCACGAGTGATTTTTCGTGTTTAAAAGTACTGGTTTCATCCAATACTGAGTGAGGAAATTCAAGCCAGGCCACACATTCTCTGGCCAGGCATGGTTTCGCTGCTATTCATATGCTAATGAGAGCAGTTCGCACCTTTGCGAGCTCCACATACATCATGGTTCGTTTCCGACAATTTTCGGCACAGAGGAACGCCACGTTCACAGCCTGTGAATTGTCCTTAACTGCCGAAAATTAGGGACATTTCCGGGCGTTTATAGGGCCGAAAATCCCACTTTTCATGCAGTGAGCTGTATTTTAGTAAAAAATGCTTCCTCAAGTGAAATTGTTCTCAAATTGTGTTAACATCACTTGATTACAGTGTCTAAACATGGTTTCAGTTGTTCTTTCATACGTTTGAGTCAGAAGTGTTTTCTGGCCAAATTAAGCTTTTCAGGGCGCTAGAAGCTTGTTTTCGCCCTAAGGATGCACTAAGCTGTATTTCAGTCAAAAATGCTTTCTCAAGTGAAATTGTACTCAAAGTGTCTCAACTTTACATAATTACACTATCTAAACATGGTTTCAGTTGTCTTTTCATTCGTTTCAGTCAGAAGTGTTTTCTGGCCAAATCAAGCTTTTCAGAGCGATAGAAGCTTGTTTTTGTCCTAATGATAGCTGTACTTCAGTCAAAAATGCTGTTCTCAGGTGAAATTGTACTCAAAGTGTCTCAACTTTACATGATTACACTATCTAAACATGGTTTCAGTTGTCTTTTCACTCGTTTCAGTCAGAAGTGTTTTCTGGCCAAATTGAGCTTTTCAGAGCGAAAGAAGCTTGTTTTCGCCCTAAGGATGCACTAAGCTGTATTTCAGTCAAAAATGCTTTCTCAAGTGAAATTGTACTCAAAGTGTCTCAACTTTACATAATTACACTATCTAAACATGGTTTCAGTTGTCTTTTCATTCGTTTCAGTCAGAAGTGTTTTCTGGCCAAATCGAGCTTTTCAGAGCGATAGAAGCTTGTTTTCGCCCTAAGGATGCACTAAGCTGTAAATCCGTCAGAAATGCTTTCTCAAGTGAAATTATACTCAAAGTGTCTCAACTTTACATAATTACACTATCTAAACATGGTTTCAGTTGTCTTTTCACTCGTTTCAGTCAGAAGTGTTTTCTGGCCAAATTGAGCTTTTCAGAGCGAAAGAAGCTTGTTTTCGCCCTAAGGATGCACTAAGCTGTTTTTCAGTCAAAAATGCTTTCTCAAGTGAAATTGTACCCAAAGTGTCTCAACTTTACATAATTACACTATCTAAACATGGTTTCAGTTGTCTTTTCACTCGTTTCAGTCAGAAGTGTTTTCTGGCCAAATTGAGCTTTTCAGAGCGAAAGAAGCTTGTTTTCGCCCTAAGGATGCACTAAGCTGTTTTTCAGTCAAAAATGCTTTCTCAAGTGAAATTGTACCCAAAGTGTCTCAACTTTACATAATTACACTATCTAAACATGGTTTCAGTTGTCTTTTCACTCGTTTCAGTCAGAAGTGTTTTCTGGCCAAATTGAGCTTTTCAGAGCGAAAGAAGCTTGTTTTCGCCCTAATGATGCACTAAGCTGTAAATCCGTCAGAAATGCTTTCTCAAGTGAAATTATACTCAAAGTGTCTCAACTTTACATAATTACACTATCTAAACATGGTTTCAGTTGTCTTTTCACTCGTTTCAGTCAGAAGTGTTTTCTGGCCAAATTGAGCTTTTCAGAGCGAAAGAAGCTTGTTTTCGCCCTAAGGATGCACTAAGCTGTTTTTCAGTCAGAAATGCTTTCTCAAGTGAAATTATACTCAAAGTGTCTCAACTTTACATAATTACACTATCTAAACATGGTTTCAGTTGTCTTTTCACTCGTTTCAGTCAGAAGTGTTTTCTGGCCAAATTGAGCTTTTCAGAGCGAAAGAAGCTTGTTTTCGCCCTAAGGATGCACTAAGCTGTAAATCCGTCAGAAATGCTTTCTCAAGTGAAATTATACTCAAAGTGTCTCAACTTTACATAATTACACTATCTAAACATGGTTTCAGTTGTCTTTTCATTCGTTTCAGTCAGAAGTGTTTTCTGGCCAAAATAAGCTTTTCAGAGCGAAAGAAGCTTGTTTTCGCCCTAAGGATGCACTAAGCTGTTTTTCAGTCAAAAATGCTTTCTCAAGTGAAATTGTACTCAAAGTGTCTCAACTTTACATAATTACACTATCTAAACATGGTTTCAGTTGTCTTTTCACTCGTTTCAGTCAGAAGTGTTTTCTGGCCAAATTGAGCTTTTCAGAGCGAAAGAAGCTTGTTTTCGCCCTAAGGATGCACTAAGCTGTTTTTCAGTCAAAAATGCTTTCTCAAGTGAAATTATACTCAAAGTGTCTCAACTTTACATAATTACACTATCTAAACATGGTTTCAGTTGTCTTTTCACTTCGTTTCAGTCAGAAGTGTTTTCTGGCCAAATCGAGCTTTTCAGAGCGAAAGAAGCTTGTTTTCGCCCTAATGATGCACTAAGCTGTAAATCCGTCAGAAATGCTTTCTCAAGTGAAATTATACTCAAAGTGTCTCAACTTTACATAATTACACTATCTAAACATGGTTTCAGTTGTCTTTTCACTCGTTTCAGTCAGAAGTGTTTTCTGGCCAAATTGAGCTTTTCAGAGCGAAAGAAGCTTGTTTTCGCCCTAAGGATGCACTAAGCTGTTTTTCAGTCAAAAATGCTTTCTCAAGTGAAATTATACTCAAAGTGTCTCAACTTTACATGATTACACTATCTAAACATGGTTTCAGTTGTCTTTTCATTCGTTTCAGTCAGAAGTGTTTTCTGGCCAAAATGAGCTTTTCAGAGCGAAAGAAGCTTGTTTTCGCCCTAAGGATGCACTAAGCTGTAAATCCGTCAGAAATGCTTTCTCAAGTGAAATTATACTCAAAGTGTCTCAACTTTACATAATTACACTATCTAAACATGGTTTCAGTTGTCTTTTCACTCGTTTCAGTCAGAAGTGTTTTCTGGCCAAATTGAGCTTTTCAGAGCGAAAGAAGCTTGTTTTCGCCCTAAGGATGCACTAAGCTGTTTTTCAGTCAAAAATGCTTTCTCAAGTGAAATTGTACTCAAAGTGTCTCAACTTTACATAATTACACTATCTAAACATGGTTTCAGTTGTCTTTTCACTCGTTTCAGTCAGAAGTGTTTTCTGGCCAAATTGAGCTTTTCAGAGCGATAGAAGCTTGTTTTCGCCCTAATGATGCACTAAGCTGTAAATCCGTCAGAAATGCTTTCTCAAGTGAAATTATACTCAAAGTGTCTCAACTTTACATAATTACACTATCTAAACATGGTTTCAGTTGTCTTTTCACTCGTTTCAGTCAGAAGTGTTTTCTGGCCAAATTGAGCTTTTCAGAGCGAAAGAAGCTTGTTTTCGCCCTAAGGATGCACTAAGCTGTAAATCCGTCAGAAATGCTTTCTCAAGTGAAATTATACTCAAAGTGTCTCAACTTTACATAATTACACTATCTAAACATGGTTTCAGTTGTCTTTTCACTCGTTTCAGTCAGAAGTGTTTTCTGGCCAAATTGAGCTTTTCAGAGCGATAGAAGCTTGTTTTCGCCCTAATGATGCACTAAGCTGTAAATCCGTCAGAAATGCTTTCTCAAGTGAAATTATACTCAAAGTGTCTCAACTTTACATAATTACACTATCTAAACATGGTTTCAGTTGTCTTTTCACTCGTTTCAGTCAGAAGTGTTTTCTGGCCAAATTGAGCTTTTCAGAGCGAAAGAAGCTTGTTTTCGCCCTAAGGATGCACTAAGCTGTTTTTCAGTCAAAAATGCTTTCTCAAGTGAAATTATACTCAAAGTGTCTCAACTTTACATAATTACACTATCTAAACATGGTTTCAGTTGTCTTTTCACTCGTTTCAGTCAGAAGTGTTTTCTGGCCAAAATAAGCTTTTCAGAGCGAAAGAAGCTTGTTTTCGCACTAAGGATGCACTAAGCTGTAAATCCGTCAGAAATGCTTTCTCAAGTGAAATTATACTCAAAGTGTCTCAACTTTACATAATTACACTATCTAAACATGGTTCCAGCTGTCTTTCCTTTCGTTTCAGTCAGAAGTGTTTTCTGGCCAAATCGAGCTTTTCAGAGCGATAGAAGCTTGTTTTCGCCCTAATGATGCACTAAGCTGTAAATCCATCAGAAATGCTTTCTCAAGTGAAATTATACTCAAAGTGTCTCAACTTTACATAATTACACTATCTAAACATGGTTTCAGTTGTCTTTTCACTCGTTTCAGTCAGAAGTGTTTTCTGGCCAAATTGAGCTTTTCAGAGCGAAAGAAGCTTGTTTTCGCCCTAAGGATGCACTAAGCTGTTTTTCAGTCAAAAATGCTTTCTCAAGTGAAATTATACTCAAAGTGTCTCAACTTTACATGATTACACTATCTAAACATGGTTTCAGTTGTCTTTTCATTCGTTTCAGTCAGAAGTGTTTTCTGGCCAAATTGAGCTTTTCAGAGCGAAAGAAGCTTGTTTTCGCCCTAAGGATGCACTAAGCTGTAAATCCGTCAGAAATGCTTTCTCAAGTGAAATTATACTCAAAGTGTCTCAACTTTACATAATTACACTATCTAAACATGGTTTCAGTTGTCTTTTCACTCGTTTCAGTCAGAAGTGTTTTCTGGCCAAATTGAGCTTTTCAGAGCGAAAGAAGCTTGTTTTCGCCCTAAGGATGCACTAAGCTGTTTTTCAGTCAAAAATGCTTTCTCAAGTGAAATTGTACTCAAAGTGTCTCAACTTTACATAATTACACTATCTAAACATGGTTTCAGTTGTCTTTTCACTCGTTTCAGTCAGAAGTGTTTTCTGGCCAAATTGAGCTTTTCAGAGCGAAAGAAGCTTGTTTTCGCCCTAAGGATGCACTAAGCTGTTTTTCAGTCAAAAATGCTTTCTCAAGTGAAATTGTACCCAAAGTGTCTCAACTTTACATGATTACACTATCTAAACATGGTTTCAGTTGTCTTTTCACTCGTTTCAGTCAGAAGTGTTTTCTGGCCAAATTGAGCTTTTCAGAGCGAAAGAAGCTTGTTTTCGCCCTAAGGATGCACTAAGCTGTTAATCCGTCAGAAATGCTTTCTCAAGTGAAATTATACTCAAAGTGTCTCAACTTTACATAATTACACTATCTAAACATGGTTTCAGTTGTCTTTTCACTCGTTTCAGTCAGAAGTGTTTTCTGGCCAAATTGAGCTTTTCAGAGCGAAAGAAGCTTGTTTTCGCCCTAAGGATGCACTTAGCTGTTTTTCAGTCAAAAATGCTTTCTCAAGTGAAATTATACTCAAAGTGTCTCAACTTTACATAATTACACTATCTAAACATGGTTTCAGTTGTCTTTTCACTCGTTTCAGTCAGAAGTGTTTTCTGGCCAAAATGAGCTTTTCAGAGCGAAAGAAGCTTGTTTTCGCCCTAAGGATGCACTAAGCTGTAAATCCGTCAGAAATGCTTTCTCAAGTGAAATTATACTCAAAGTGTCTCAACTTTACATAATTACACTATCTAAACATGGTTTCAGTTGTCTTTTCATTCGTTTCAGTCAGAAGTGTTTTCTGGCCAAATTGAGCTTTTCAGAGCGAAAGAAGCTTGTTTTCGCCCTAAGGATGCACTAAGCTGTTATTCAGTCAAAAATGCTTTCTCAAGTGAAATTATACTCAAAGTGTCTCAACTTTACATAATTACACTATCTAAACATGGTTTCAGTTGTCTTTTCACTCGTTTCAGTCAGAAGTGTTTTCTGGCCAAATTGAGCTTTTCAGAGCGAAAGAAGCTTGTTTTCGCCCTAAGGATGCACTAAGCTGTTTTTCAGTCAAAAATGCTTTCTCAAGTGAAATTATACTCAAAGTGTCTCAACTTTACATAATTACACTATCTAAACATGGTTTCAGTTGTCTTTTCACTCGTTTCAGTCAGAAGTGTTTTCTGGCCAAATTGAGCTTTTCAGAGCGAAAGAAGCTTGTTTTCGCCCTAAGGATGCACTAAGCTGTTTTTCAGTCAAAAATGCTTTCTCAAGTGAAATTGTACTCAAAGTGTCTCAACTTTACATAATTACACTATCTAAACATGGTTTCAGTTGTCTTTTCACTCGTTTCAGTCAGAAGTGTTTTCTGGCCAAATTGAGCTTTTCAGAGCGAAAGAAGCTTGTTTTCGCCCTAAGGATGCACTAAGCTGTTTATCAGTCAAAAATGCTTTCTCAAGTGAAATTATACTCAAAGTGTCTCAACTTTACATAATTACACTATCTAAACATGGTTTCAGTTGTCTTTTCACTCGTTTCAGTCAGAAGTGTTTTCTGGCCAAATTGAGCTTTTCAGAGCGAAAGAAGCTTGTTTTCGCCCTAAGGATGCACTAAGCTGTTTTTCAGTCAAAAATGCTTTCTCAAGTGAAATTATACTCAAAGTGTCTCAACTTTACATAATTACACTATCTAAACATGGTTTCAGTTGTCTTTTCACTCGTTTCAGTCAGAAGTGTTTTCTGGCCAAATTGAGCTTTTCAGAGCGAAAGAAGCTTGTTTTCGCCCTAAGGATGCACTAAGCTGTTATTCAGTCAAAAATGCTTTCTCAAGTGAAATTATACTCAAAGTGTCTCAACTTTACATAATTACACTATCTAAACATGGTTTCAGTTGTCTTTTCACTCGTTTCAGTCAGAAGTGTTTTCTGGCCAAATTGAGCTTTTCAGAGCGAAAGAAGCTTGTTTTCGCCCTAAGGATGCACTAAGCTGTATTTCAGTCAAAAATGCTTTCTCAAGTGAAATTATACTCAAAGTGTCTCAACTTTACATAATTACACTATCTAAACATGGTTTCAGTTGTCTTTTCACTCGTTTCAGTCAGAAGTGTTTTCTGGCCAAATTGAGCTTTTCAGAGCGAAAGAAGCTTGTTTTCGCCCTAAGGATGCACTAAGCTGTTAATCCGTCAGAAATGCTTTCTCAAGTGAAATTATACTCAAAGTGTCTCAACTTTACATAATTACACTATCTAAACATGGTTTCAGTTGTCTTTTCACTCGTTTCAGTCAGAAGTGTTTTCTGGCCAAATTGAGCTTTTCAGAGCGAAAGAAGCTTGTTTTCGCCCTAAGGATGCACTAAGCTGTTTTTCAGTCAAAAATGCTTTCTCAAGTGAAATTATACTCAAAGTGTCTCAACTTTACATAATTACACTATCTAAACATGGTTTCAGTTGTCTTTTCACTCGTTTCAGTCAGAAGTGTTTTCTGGCCAAATTGAGCTTTTCAGAGCGAAAGAAGCTTGTTTTCGCCCTAAGGATGCACTAAGCTGTTATTCCGTCAAAAATGCTTTCTCAAGTGAAATTATACTCAAAGTGTCTCAACTTTACATAATTACACTATCTAAACATGGTTTCAGTTGTCTTTTCACTCGTTTCAGTCAGAAGTGTTTTCTGGCCAAATTGAGCTTTTCAGAGCGAAAGAAGCTTGTTTTCGCCCTAAGGATGCACTAAGCTGTTTTTCAGTCAAAAATGCTTTCTCAAGTGAAATTATACTCAAAGTGTCTCAACTTTACATAATTACACTATCTAAACATGGTTTCAGTTGTCTTTTCACTCGTTTCAGTCAGAAGTGTTTTCTGGCCAAATTGAGCTTTTCAGAGCGAAAGAAGCTTGTTTTCGCCCTAAGGATGCACTAAGCTGTAAATCCGTCAAAAATGCTTTCTCAAGTGAAATTATACTCAAAGTGTCTCAACTTTACATAATTACACTATCTAAACATGGTTTCAGTTGTCTTTTCACTCGTTTCAGTCAGAAGTGTTTTCTGGCCAAATTGAGCTTTTCAGAGCGAAAGAAGCTTGTTTTCGCCCTAAGGATGCACTAAGCTGTATTTCAGTCAAAAATGCTTTCTCAAGTGAAATTATACTCAAAGTGTCTCAACTTTACATAATTACACTATCTAAACATGGTTTCAGTTGTCTTTTCACTCGTTTCAGTCAGAAGTGTTTTCTGGCCAAATTGAGCTTTTCAGAGCGAAAGAAGCTTGTTTTCGCCCTAAGGATGCACTAAGCTGTAAATCCGTCAGAAATGCTTTCTCAAGTGAAATTATACTCAAAGTGTCTCAACTTTACATAATTACACTATCTAAACATGGTTTCAGTTGTCTTTTCACTCGTTTCAGTCAGAAGTGTTTTCTGGCCAAATTGAGCTTTTCAGAGCGAAAGAAGCTTGTTTTCGCCCTAAGGATGCACTAAGCTGTATTTCAGTCAAAAATGCTTTCTCAAGTGAAATTATACTCAAAGTGTCTCAACTTTACATAATTACACTATCTAAACATGGTTTCAGTTGTCTTTTCACTCGTTTCAGTCAGAAGTGTTTTCTGGCCAAATTGAGCTTTTCAGAGCGAAAGAAGCTTGTTTTCGCCCTAAGGATGCACTAAGCTGTTTTTCAGTCAAAAATGCTTTCTCAAGTGAAATTATACTCAAAGTGTCTCAACTTTACATAATTACACTATCTAAACATGGTTTCAGTTGTCTTTTCACTCGTTTCAGTCAGAAGTGTTTTCTGGCCAAATTGAGCTTTTCAGAGCGAAAGAAGCTTGTTTTCGCCCTAAGGATGCACTAAGCTGTTTTTCAGTCAAAAATGCTTTCTCAAGTGAAATTATACTCAAAGTGTCTCAACTTTACATAATTACACTATCTAAACATGGTTTCAGTTGTCTTTTCACTCGTTTCAGTCAGAAGTGTTTTCTGGCCAAATTGAGCTTTTCAGAGCGAAAGAAGCTTGTTTTCGCCCTAAGGATGCACTAAGCTGTTTTTCAGTCAAAAATGCTTTCTCAAGTGAAATTATACTCAAAGTGTCTCAACTTTACATAATTACACTATCTAAACATGGTTTCAGTTGTCTTTTCACTCGTTTCAGTCAGAAGTGTTTTCTGGCCAAATTGAGCTTTTCAGAGCGAAAGAAGCTTGTTTTCGCCCTAAGGATGCACTAAGCTGTTTTTCAGTCAAAAATGCTTTCTCAAGTGAAATTATACTCAAAGTGTCTCAACTTTACATAATTACACTATCTAAACATGGTTTCAGTTGTCTTTTCACTCGTTTCAGTCAGAAGTGTTTTCTGGCCAAATTGAGCTTTTCAGAGCGAAAGAAGCTTGTTTTCGCCCTAAGGATGCACTAAGCTGTTTTTCAGTCAAAAATGCTTTCTCAAGTGAAATTATACTCAAAGTGTCTCAACTTTACATAATTACACTATCTAAACATGGTTTCAGTTGTCTTTTCACTCGTTTCAGTCAGAAGTGTTTTCTGGCCAAATTGAGCTTTTCAGAGCGAAAGAAGCTTGTTTTCGCCCTAAGGATGCACTAAGCTGTTTTTCAGTCAAAAATGCTTTCTCAAGTGAAATTATACTCAAAGTGTCTCAACTTTACATAATTACACTATCTAAACATGGTTTCAGTTGTCTTTTCACTCGTTTCAGTCAGAAGTGTTTTCTGGCCAAATTGAGCTTTTCAGAGCGAAAGAAGCTTGTTTTCGCCCTAAGGATGCACTAAGCTGTTTTTCAGTCAAAAATGCTTTCTCAAGTGAAATTATACTCAAAGTGTCTCAACTTTACATAATTACACTATCTAAACATGGTTTCAGTTGTCTTTTCACTCGTTTCAGTCAGAAGTGTTTTCTGGCCAAATTGAGCTTTTCAGAGCGAAAGAAGCTTGTTTTCGCCCTAAGGATGCACTAAGCTGTTTTTCAGTCAAAAATGCTTTCTCAAGTGAAATTATACTCAAAGTGTCTCAACTTTACATAATTACACTATCTAAACATGGTTTCAGTTGTCTTTTCACTCGTTTCAGTCAGAAGTGTTTTCTGGCCAAATTGAGCTTTTCAGAGCGAAAGAAGCTTGTTTTCGCCCTAAGGATGCACTAAGCTGTTTTTCAGTCAAAAATGCTTTCTCAAGTGAAATTATACCCAAAGTGTCTCAACTTTACATAATTACACTATCTAAACATGGTTTCAGTTGTCTTTTCACTCGTTTCAGTCAGAAGTGTTTTCTGGCCAAATTGAGCTTTTCAGAGCGAAAGAAGCTTGTTTTCGCCCTAAGGATGCACTAAGCTGTTTTTCAGTCAAAAATGCTTTCTCAAGTGAAATTATACTCAAAGTGTCTCAACTTTACATAATTACACTATCTAAACATGGTTTCAGTTGTCTTTTCACTCGTTTCAGTCAGAAGTGTTTTCTGGCCAAATTGAGCTTTTCAGAGCGAAAGAAGCTTGTTTTCGCCCTAAGGATGCACTAAGCTGTTTTTCAGTCAAAAATGCTTTCTCAAGTGAAATTATACTCAAAGTGTCTCAACTTTACATAATTACACTATCTAAACATGGTTTCAGTTGTCTTTTCACTCGTTTCAGTCAGAAGTGTTTTCTGGCCAAATTGAGCTTTTCAGAGCGAAAGAAGCTTGTTTTCGCCCTAAGGATGCACTAAGCTGTTTTTCAGTCAAAAATGCTTTCTCAAGTGAAATTATACTCAAAGTGTCTCAACTTTACATAATTACACTATCTAAACATGGTTTCAGTTGTCTTTTCACTCGTTTCAGTCAGAAGTGTTTTCTGGCCAAATTGAGCTTTTCAGAGCGAAAGAAGCTTGTTTTCGCCCTAAGGATGCACTAAGCTGTTTTTCAGTCAAAAATGCTTTCTCAAGTGAAATTATACTCAAAGTGTCTCAACTTTACATAATTACACTATCTAAACATGGTTTCAGTTGTCTTTTCACTCGTTTCAGTCAGAAGTGTTTTCTGGCCAAATTGAGCTTTTCAGAGCGAAAGAAGCTTGTTTTCGCCCTAAGGATGCACTAAGCTGTTTTTCAGTCAAAAATGCTTTCTCAAGTGAAATTATACCCAAAGTGTCTCAACTTTACATAATTACACTATCTAAACATGGTTTCAGTTGTCTTTTCACTCGTTTCAGTCAGAAGTGTTTTCTGGCCAAATTGAGCTTTTCAGAGCGAAAGAAGCTTGTTTTCGCCCTAAGGATGCACTAAGCTGTTTTTCAGTCAAAAATGCTTTCTCAAGTGAAATTATACTCAAAGTGTCTCAACTTTACATAATTACACTATCTAAACATGGTTTCAGTTGTCTTTTCACTCGTTTCAGTCAGAAGTGTTTTCTGGCCAAATTGAGCTTTTCAGAGCGAAAGAAGCTTGTTTTCGCCCTAAGGATGCACTAAGCTGTTTTTCAGTCAAAAATGCTTTCTCAAGTGAAATTATACTCAAAGTGTCTCAACTTTACATAATTACACTATCTAAACATGGTTTCAGTTGTCTTTTCACTCGTTTCAGTCAGAAGTGTTTTCTGGCCAAATTGAGCTTTTCAGAGCGAAAGAAGCTTGTTTTCGCCCTAAGGATGCACTAAGCTGTTTTTCAGTCAAAAATGCTTTCTCAAGTGAAATTATACTCAAAGTGTCTCAACTTTACATAATTACACTATCTAAACATGGTTTCAGTTGTCTTTTCACTCGTTTCAGTCAGAAGTGTTTTCTGGCCAAATTGAGCTTTTCAGAGCGAAAGAAGCTTGTTTTCGCCCTAAGGATGCACTAAGCTGTTTTTCAGTCAAAAATGCTTTCTCAAGTGAAATTATACTCAAAGTGTCTCAACTTTACATAATTACACTATCTAAACATGGTTTCAGTTGTCTTTTCACTCGTTTCAGTCAGAAGTGTTTTCTGGCCAAATTGAGCTTTTCAGAGCGAAAGAAGCTTGTTTTCGCCCTAAGGATGCACTAAGCTGTTTTTCAGTCAAAAATGCTTTCTCAAGTGAAATTATACTCAAAGTGTCTCAACTTTACATAATTACACTATCTAAACATGGTTTCAGTTGTCTTTTCACTCGTTTCAGTCAGAAGTGTTTTCTGGCCAAATTGAGCTTTTCAGAGCGAAAGAAGCTTGTTTTCGCCCTAAGGATGCACTAAGCTGTTTTTCAGTCAAAAATGCTTTCTCAAGTGAAATTATACTCAAAGTGTCTCAACTTTACATAATTACACTATCTAAACATGGTTTCAGTTGTCTTTTCACTCGTTTCAGTCAGAAGTGTTTTCTGGCCAAATTGAGCTTTTCAGAGCGAAAGAAGCTTGTTTTCGCCCTAAGGATGCACTGAGCTGTTTTTCAGTCAAAAATGCTTTCTCAAGTGAAATTGTACTCAAAGTGTCTCAACTTTACATAATTACACTATCTAAACATGGTTTCAGTTGTCTTTTCACTCGTTTCAGTCAGAAGTGTTTTCTGGCCAAATTGAGCTTTTCAGAGCGAAAGAAGCTTGTTTTCGCCCTAAGGATGCACTAAGCTGTTATTCAGTCAAAAATGCTTTCTCAAGTGAAATTATACTCAAAGTGTCTCAACTTTACATAATTACACTATCTAAACATGGTTTCAGTTGTCTTTTCACTCGTTTCAGTCAGAAGTGTTTTCTGGCCAAATTGAGCTTTTCAGAGCGAAAGAAGCTTGTTTTCGCCCTAAGGATGCACTAAGCTGTTTTTCAGTCAAAAATGCTTTCTCAAGTGAAATTGTACCCAAAGTGTCTCAACTTTACATAATTACACTATCTAAACATGGTTTCAGTTGTCTTTTCACTCGTTTCAGTCAGAAGTGTTTTCTGGCCAAATTGAGCTTTTCAGAGCGAAAGAAGCTTGTTTTCGCCCTAAGGATGCACTGAGCTGTTTTTCAGTCAAAAATGCTTTCTCAAGTGAAATTATACTCAAAGTGTCTCAACTTTACATAATTACACTATCTAAACATGGTTTCAGTTGTCTTTTCACTCGTTTCAGTCAGAAGTGTTTTCTGGCCAAATTGAGCTTTTCAGAGCGAAAGAAGCTTGTTTTCGCCCTAAGGATGCACTAAGCTGTTTTTCAGTCAAAAATGCTTTCTCAAGTGAAATTATACTCAAAGTGTCTCAACTTTACATAATTACACTATCTAAACATGGTTTCAGTTGTCTTTTCACTCGTTTCAGTCAGAAGTGTTTTCTGGCCAAATTGAGCTTTTCAGAGCGAAAGAAGCTTGTTTTCGCCCTAAGGATGCACTGAGCTGTTTTTCAGTCAAAAATGCTTTCTCAAGTGAAATTATACTCAAAGTGTCTCAACTTTACATAATTACACTATCTAAACATGGTTTCAGTTGTCTTTTCACTCGTTTCAGTCAGAAGTGTTTTCTGGCCAAATTGAGCTTTTCAGAGCGAAAGAAGCTTGTTTTCGCCCTAAGGATGCACTAAGCTGTTATTCAGTCAAAAATGCTTTCTCAAGTGAAATTATACTCAAAGTGTCTCAACTTTACATAATTACACTATCTAAACATGGTTTCAGTTGTCTTTTCACTCGTTTCAGTCAGAAAGTGTTTTCTGGCCAAATTGAGCTTTTCAGAGCGAAAGAAGCTTGTTTTCGCCCTAAGGATGCACTGAGCTGTTTTTCAGTCAAAAATGCTTTCTCAAGTGAAATTATACCCAAAGTGTCTCAACTTTACATAATTACACTATCTAAACATGGTTTCAGTTGTCTTTTCACTCGTTTCAGTCAGAAGTGTTTTCTGGCCAAATTGAGCTTTTCAGAGCGAAAGAAGCTTGTTTTCGCCCTAAGGATGCACTAAGCTGTTATTCAGTCAAAAATGCTTTCTCAAGTGAAATTATACTCAAAGTGTCTCAACTTTACATAATTACACTATCTAAACATGGTTTCAGTTGTCTTTTCACTCGTTTCAGTCAGAAGTGTTTTCTGGCCAAATTGAGCTTTTCAGAGCGAAAGAAGCTTGTTTTCGCCCTAAGGATGCACTAAGCTGTTTTTCAGTCAAAAATGCTTTCTCAAGTGAAATTATACTCAAAGTGTCTCAACTTTACATAATTACACTATCTAAACATGGTTTCAGTTGTCTTTTCACTCGTTTCAGTCAGAAGTGTTTTCTGGCCAAATTGAGCTTTTCAGAGCGAAAGAAGCTTGTTTTCGCCCTAAGGATGCACTAAGCTGTTTTTCAGTCAAAAATGCTTTCTCAAGTGAAATTATACTCAAAGTGTCTCAACTTTACATAATTACACTATCTAAACATGGTTTCAGTTGTCTTTTCACTCGTTTCAGTCAGAAGTGTTTTCTGGCCAAATTGAGCTTTTCAGAGCGAAAGAAGCTTGTTTTCGCCCTAAGGATGCACTAAGCTGTTTTTCAGTCAAAAATGCTTTCTCAAGTGAAATTATACTCAAAGTGTCTCAACTTTACATAATTACACTATCTAAACATGGTTTCAGTTGTCTTTTCACTCGTTTCAGTCAGAAGTGTTTTCTGGCCAAATTGAGCTTTTCAGAGCGAAAGAAGCTTGTTTTCGCCCTAAGGATGCACTAAGCTGTTTTTCAGTCAAAAATGCTTTCTCAAGTGAAATTATACCCAAAGTGTCTCAACTTTACATAATTACACTATCTAAACATGGTTTCAGTTGTCTTTTCACTCGTTTCAGTCAGAAGTGTTTTCTGGCCAAATTGAGCTTTTCAGAGCGAAAGAAGCTTGTTTTCGCCCTAAGGATGCACTAAGCTGTTTTTCAGTCAAAAATGCTTTCTCAAGTGAAATTATACTCAAAGTGTCTCAACTTTACATAATTACACTATCTAAACATGGTTTCAGTTGTCTTTTCACTCGTTTCAGTCAGAAGTGTTTTCTGGCCAAATTGAGCTTTTCAGAGCGAAAGAAGCTTGTTTTCGCCCTAAGGATGCACTAAGCTGTTTTTCAGTCAAAAATGCTTTCTCAAGTGAAATTGTACTCAAAGTGTCTCAACTTTACATAATTACACTATCTAAACATGGTTTCAGTTGTCTTTTCACTCGTTTCAGTCAGAAGTGTTTTCTGGCCAAATTGAGCTTTTCAGAGCGAAAGAAGCTTGTTTTCGCCCTAAGGATGCACTAAGCTGTTTTTCAGTCAAAAATGCTTTCTCAAGTGAAATTATACCCAAAGTGTCTCAACTTTACATAATTACACTATCTAAACATGGTTTCAGTTGTCTTTTCACTCGTTTCAGTCAGAAGTGTTTTCTGGCCAAATTGAGCTTTTCAGAGCGAAAGAAGCTTGTTTTCGCCCTAAGGATGCACTAAGCTGTTTTTCAGTCAAAAATGCTTTCTCAAGTGAAATTATACTCAAAGTGTCTCAACTTTACATAATTACACTATCTAAACATGGTTTCAGTTGTCTTTTCACTCGTTTCAGTCAGAAGTGTTTTCTGGCCAAATTGAGCTTTTCAGAGCGAAAGAAGCTTGTTTTCGCCCTAAGGATGCACTAAGCTGTTTTTCAGTCAAAAATGCTTTCTCAAGTGAAATTATACTCAAAGTGTCTCAACTTTACATAATTACACTATCTAAACATGGTTTCAGTTGTCTTTTCACTCGTTTCAGTCAGAAGTGTTTTCTGGCCAAATTGAGCTTTTCAGAGCGAAAGAAGCTTGTTTTCGCCCTAAGGATGCACTAAGCTGTTTTTCAGTCAAAAATGCTTTCTCAAGTGAAATTATACTCAAAGTGTCTCAACTTTACATAATTACACTATCTAAACATGGTTTCAGTTGTCTTTTCACTCGTTTCAGTCAGAAGTGTTTTCTGGCCAAATTGAGCTTTTCAGAGCGAAAGAAGCTTGTTTTCGCCCTAAGGATGCACTAAGCTGTTTTTCAGTCAAAAATGCTTTCTCAAGTGAAATTATACTCAAAGTGTCTCAACTTTACATAATTACACTATCTAAACATGGTTTCAGTTGTCTTTTCACTCGTTTCAGTCAGAAGTGTTTTCTGGCCAAATTGAGCTTTTCAGAGCGAAAGAAGCTTGTTTTCGCCCTAAGGATGCACTAAGCTGTTTTTCAGTCAAAAATGCTTTCTCAAGTGAAATTATACTCAAAGTGTCTCAACTTTACATAATTACACTATCTAAACATGGTTTCAGTTGTCTTTTCACTCGTTTCAGTCAGAAGTGTTTTCTGGCCAAATTGAGCTTTTCAGAGCGAAAGAAGCTTGTTTTCGCCCTAAGGATGCACTAAGCTGTTAATCCAGTCAAAAATGCTTTCTCAAGTGAAATTATACTCAAAGTGTCTCAACTTTACATAATTACACTATCTAAACATGGTTTCAGTTGTCTTTTCACTCGTTTCAGTCAGAAGTGTTTTCTGGCCAAATTGAGCTTTTCAGAGCGAAAGAAGCTTGTTTTCGCCCTAAGGATGCACTAAGCTGTTATTCAGTCAGAAATGCTTTCTCAAGTGAAATTATACTCAAAGTGTCTCAACTTTACATAATTACACTATCTAAACATGGTTTCAGTTGTCTTTTCACTCGTTTCAGTCAGAAGTGTTTTCTGGCCAAATTGAGCTTTTCAGAGCGAAAGAAGCTTGTTTTCGCCCTAAGGATGCACTAAGCTGTTTTTCAGTCAAAAATGCTTTCTCAAGTGAAATTATACTCAAAGTGTCTCAACTTTACATAATTACACTATCTAAACATGGTTTCAGTTGTCTTTTCACTCGTTTCAGTCAGAAGTGTTTTCTGGCCAAATTGAGCTTTTCAGAGCGAAAGAAGCTTGTTTTCGCCCTAAGGATGCACTAAGCTGTTTTTCAGTCAAAAATGCTTTCTCAAGTGAAATTA
>OZ023171.1:707719-787719 GCA_963678695.2 Diplodus puntazzo
CTCAAGTGAAATTATACTCAAAGTGTCTCAACTTTACACAATTACACTATCTAAACATGGTTTCAGTTGTCTTTTCACTCGTTTCAGTCAGAAAGTGTTTTCTGGCCAAATTGAGCTTTTCAGAGCGAAAGACGCTTGTTTTCGCCCTAAGGATGCACTGAGCTGTTTTTCAGTCAAAAATGCTTTCTCAAGTGAAATTATACTCAAAGTGTCTCAACTTTACATAATTACACTATCTAAACATGGTTTCAGTTGTCGTTTCACTCGTTTCAGTCAGAAGTGTTTTCTGGCCAAATTGAGCTTTTCAGAGCGAAAGAAGCTTGTTTTCGCCCTAAGGATGCACTGAGCTGTTTTTCAGTCAAAAATGCTTTCTCAAGTGAAATTATACTCAAAGTGTCTCAACTTTACATAATTACACTATCTAAACATGGTTTCAGTTGTCTTTTCACTCGTTTCAGTCAGAAGTGTTTTCTGGCCAAATTGAGCTTTTCAGAGCGAAAGAAGCTTGTTTTCGCCCTAAGGATGCACTGAGCTGTTTTTCAGTCAAAAATGCTTTCTCAAGTGAAATTATACTCAAAGTGTCTCAACTTTACATAATTACACTATCTAAACATGGTTTCAGTTGTCTTTTCACTCGTTTCAGTCAGAAGTGTTTTCTGGCCAAATTGAGCTTTTCAGAGCGAAAGAAGCTTGTTTTCGCCCTAAGGATGCACTAAGCTGTTTTTCAGTCAAAAATGCTTTCTCAAGTGAAATTATACTCAAAGTGTCTCAACTTTACATAATTACACTATCTAAACATGGTTTCAGTTGTCTTTTCACTCGTTTCAGTCAGAAGTGTTTTCTGGCCAAATTGAGCTTTTCAGAGCGAAAGAAGCTTGTTTTCGCCCTAAGGATGCACTGAGCTGTTTTTCAGTCAAAAATGCTTTCTCAAGTGAAATTATACTCAAAGTGTCTCAACTTTACATAATTACACTATCTAAACATGGTTTCAGTTGTCTTTTCACTCGTTTCAGTCAGAAGTGTTTTCTGGCCAAATTGAGCTTTTCAGAGCGAAAGAAGCTTGTTTTCGCCCTAAGGATGCACTGAGCTGTTTTTCAGTCAAAAATGCTTTCTCAAGTGAAATTATACTCAAAGTGTCTCAACTTTACATAATTACACTATCTAAACATGGTTTCAGTTGTCTTTTCACTCGTTTCAGTCAGAAGTGTTTTCTGGCCAAATTGAGCTTTTCAGAGCGAAAGAAGCTTGTTTTCGCCCTAAGGATGCACTGAGCTGTTTTTCAGTCAAAAATGCTTTCTCAAGTGAAATTATACTCAAAGTGTCTCAACTTTACATAATTACACTATCTAAACATGGTTTCAGTTGTCTTTTCACTCGTTTCAGTCAGAAGTGTTTTCTGGCCAAATTGAGCTTTTCAGAGCGAAAGAAGCTTGTTTTCGCCCTAAGGATGCACTGAGCTGTTTTTCAGTCAAAAATGCTTTCTCAAGTGAAATTATACTCAAAGTGTCTCAACTTTACATAATTACACTATCTAAACATGGTTTCAGTTGTCTTTTCACTCGTTTCAGTCAGAAGTGTTTTCTGGCCAAATTGAGCTTTTCAGAGCGAAAGAAGCTTGTTTTCGCCCTAAGGATGCACTGAGCTGTTTTTCAGTCAAAAATGCTTTCTCAAGTGAAATTATACTCAAAGTGTCTCAACTTTACATAATTACACTATCTAAACATGGTTTCAGTTGTCTTTTCACTCGTTTCAGTCAGAAGTGTTTTCTGGCCAAATTGAGCTTTTCAGAGCGAAAGAAGCTTGTTTTCGCCCTAAGGATGCACTGAGCTGTTTTTCAGTCAAAAATGCTTTCTCAAGTGAAATTATACTCAAAGTGTCTCAACTTTACATAATTACACTATCTAAACATGGTTTCAGTTGTCTTTTCACTCGTTTCAGTCAGAAGTGTTTTCTGGCCAAATTGAGCTTTTCAGAGCGAAAGAAGCTTGTTTTCGCCCTAAGGATGCACTGAGCTGTTTTTCAGTCAAAAATGCTTTCTCAAGTGAAATTATACTCAAAGTGTCTCAACTTTACATAATTACACTATCTAAACATGGTTTCAGTTGTCTTTTCACTCGTTTCAGTCAGAAGTGTTTTCTGGCCAAATTGAGCTTTTCAGAGCGAAAGAAGCTTGTTTTCGCCCTAAGGATGCACTGAGCTGTTTTTCAGTCAAAAATGCTTTCTCAAGTGAAATTGTACCCAAAGTGTCTCAACTTTACATAATTACACTATCTAAACATGGTTTCAGTTGTCTTTTCACTCGTTTCAGTCAGAAGTGTTTTCTGGCCAAATTGAGCTTTTCAGAGCGAAAGAAGCTTGTTTTCGCCCTAAGGATGCACTAAGCTGTAAATCCGTCAGAAATGCTTTCTCAAGTGAAATTATACTCAAAGTGTCTCAACTTTACACAATTACACTATCTAAACATGGTTTCAGTTGTCTTTTCACTCGTTTCAGTCAGAAGTGTTTTCTGGCCAAATTGAGCTTTTCAGAGCGAAAGACGCTTGTTTTCGCCCTAAGGATGCACTGAGCTGTTTTTCAGTCAAAAATGCTTTCTCAAGTGAAATTATACTCAAAGTGTCTCAACTTTACATAATTACACTATCTAAACATGGTTTCAGTTGTCTTTTCACTCGTTTCAGTCAGAAGTGTTTTCTGGCCAAATTGAGCTTTTCAGAGCGAAAGAAGCTTGTTTTCGCCCTAAGGATGCACTAAGCTGTAAATCCGTCAGAAATGCTTTCTCAAGTGAAATTATACTCAAAGTGTCTCAACTTTACACAATTACACTATCTAAACATGGTTTCAGTTGTCTTTTCACTCGTTTCAGTCAGAAAGTGTTTTCTGGCCAAATTGAGCTTTTCAGAGCGAAAGACGCTTGTTTTCGCCCTAAGGATGCACTGAGCTGTTTTTCAGTCAAAAATGCTTTCTCAAGTGAAATTATACTCAAAGTGTCTCAACTTTACATAATTACACTATCTAAACATGGTTTCAGTTGTCTTTTCACTCGTTTCAGTCAGAAGTGTTTTCTGGCCAAATTGAGCTTTTCAGAGCGAAAGAAGCTTGTTTTCGCCCTAAGGATGCACTGAGCTGTTTTTCAGTCAAAAATGCTTTCTCAAGTGAAATTATACTCAAAGTGTCTCAACTTTACATAATTACACTATCTAAACATGGTTTCAGTTGTCTTTTCACTCGTTTCAGTCAGAAGTGTTTTCTGGCCAAATTGAGCTTTTCAGAGCGAAAGAAGCTTGTTTTCGCCCTAAGGATGCACTGAGCTGTTTTTCAGTCAAAAATGCTTTCTCAAGTGAAATTATACTCAAAGTGTCTCAACTTTACATAATTACACTATCTAAACATGGTTTCAGTTGTCTTTTCACTCGTTTCAGTCAGAAGTGTTTTCTGGCCAAATTGAGCTTTTCAGAGCGAAAGAAGCTTGTTTTCGCCCTAAGGATGCACTAAGCTGTTTTTCAGTCAAAAATGCTTTCTCAAGTGAAATTATACTCAAAGTGTCTCAACTTTACATAATTACACTATCTAAACATGGTTTCAGTTGTCTTTTCACTCGTTTCAGTCAGAAGTGTTTTCTGGCCAAATTGAGCTTTTCAGAGCGAAAGAAGCTTGTTTTCGCCCTAAGGATGCACTGAGCTGTTTTTCAGTCAAAAATGCTTTCTCAAGTGAAATTATACTCAAAGTGTCTCAACTTTACATAATTACACTATCTAAACATGGTTTCAGTTGTCTTTTCACTCGTTTCAGTCAGAAGTGTTTTCTGGCCAAATTGAGCTTTTCAGAGCGAAAGAAGCTTGTTTTCGCCCTAAGGATGCACTGAGCTGTTTTTCAGTCAAAAATGCTTTCTCAAGTGAAATTATACTCAAAGTGTCTCAACTTTACATAATTACACTATCTAAACATGGTTTCAGTTGTCTTTTCACTCGTTTCAGTCAGAAGTGTTTTCTGGCCAAATTGAGCTTTTCAGAGCGAAAGAAGCTTGTTTTCGCCCTAAGGATGCACTGAGCTGTTTTTCAGTCAAAAATGCTTTCTCAAGTGAAATTATACTCAAAGTGTCTCAACTTTACATAATTACACTATCTAAACATGGTTTCAGTTGTCTTTTCACTCGTTTCAGTCAGAAGTGTTTTCTGGCCAAATTGAGCTTTTCAGAGCGAAAGAAGCTTGTTTTCGCCCTAAGGATGCACTGAGCTGTTTTTCAGTCAAAAATGCTTTCTCAAGTGAAATTATACTCAAAGTGTCTCAACTTTACATAATTACACTATCTAAACATGGTTTCAGTTGTCTTTTCACTCGTTTCAGTCAGAAGTGTTTTCTGGCCAAATTGAGCTTTTCAGAGCGAAAGAAGCTTGTTTTCGCCCTAAGGATGCACTGAGCTGTTTTTCAGTCAAAAATGCTTTCTCAAGTGAAATTATACTCAAAGTGTCTCAACTTTACATAATTACACTATCTAAACATGGTTTCAGTTGTCTTTTCACTCGTTTCAGTCAGAAGTGTTTTCTGGCCAAATTGAGCTTTTCAGAGCGAAAGAAGCTTGTTTTCGCCCTAAGGATGCACTGAGCTGTTTTTCAGTCAAAAATGCTTTCTCAAGTGAAATTATACTCAAAGTGTCTCAACTTTACATAATTACACTATCTAAACATGGTTTCAGTTGTCTTTTCACTCGTTTCAGTCAGAAGTGTTTTCTGGCCAAATTGAGCTTTTCAGAGCGAAAGAAGCTTGTTTTCGCCCTAAGGATGCACTGAGCTGTTTTTCAGTCAAAAATGCTTTCTCAAGTGAAATTATACTCAAAGTGTCTCAACTTTACATAATTACACTATCTAAACATGGTTTCAGTTGTCTTTTCACTCGTTTCAGTCAGAAGTGTTTTCTGGCCAAATTGAGCTTTTCAGAGCGAAAGAAGCTTGTTTTCGCCCTAAGGATGCACTGAGCTGTTTTTCAGTCAAAAATGCTTTCTCAAGTGAAATTATACTCAAAGTGTCTCAACTTTACATAATTACACTATCTAAACATGGTTTCAGTTGTCTTTTCACTCGTTTCAGTCAGAAGTGTTTTCTGGCCAAATTGAGCTTTTCAGAGCGAAAGAAGCTTGTTTTCGCCCTAAGGATGCACTGAGCTGTTTTTCAGTCAAAAATGCTTTCTCAAGTGAAATTATACTCAAAGTGTCTCAACTTTACATAATTACACTATCTAAACATGGTTTCAGTTGTCTTTTCACTCGTTTCAGTCAGAAGTGTTTTCTGGCCAAATTGAGCTTTTCAGAGCGAAAGAAGCTTGTTTTCGCCCTAAGGATGCACTGAGCTGTTTTTCAGTCAAAAATGCTTTCTCAAGTGAAATTATACTCAAAGTGTCTCAACTTTACATAATTACACTATCTAAACATGGTTTCAGTTGTCTTTTCACTCGTTTCAGTCAGAAGTGTTTTCTGGCCAAATTGAGCTTTTCAGAGCGAAAGAAGCTTGTTTTCGCCCTAAGGATGCACTAAGCTGTTATTCAGTCAGAAATGCTTTCTCAAGTGAAATTATACTCAAAGTGTCTCAACTTTACATAATTACACTATCTAAACATGGTTTCAGTTGTCTTTTCACTCGTTTCAGTCAGAAGTGTTTTCTGGCCAAATTGAGCTTTTCAGAGCGAAAGAAGCTTGTTTTCGCCCTAAGGATGCACTGAGCTGTTTTTCAGTCAAAAATGCTTTCTCAAGTGAAATTATACTCAAAGTGTCTCAACTTTACATAATTACACTATCTAAACATGGTTTCAGTTGTCTTTTCACTCGTTTCAGTCAGAAGTGTTTTCTGGCCAAATTGAGCTTTTCAGAGCGAAAGAAGCTTGTTTTCGCCCTAAGGATGCACTAAGCTGTTTTTCAGTCAAAAATGCTTTCTCAAGTGAAATTATACTCAAAGTGTCTCAACTTTACATAATTACACTATCTAAACATGGTTTCAGTTGTCTTTTCACTCGTTTCAGTCAGAAGTGTTTTCTGGCCAAATTGAGCTTTTCAGAGCGAAAGAAGCTTGTTTTCGCCCTAAGGATGCACTGAGCTGTTTTTCAGTCAAAAATGCTTTCTCAAGTGAAATTGTACCCAAAGTGTCTCAACTTTACATAATTACACTATCTAAACATGGTTTCAGTTGTCTTTTCACTCGTTTCAGTCAGAAGTGTTTTCTGGCCAAATTGAGCTTTTCAGAGCGAAAGAAGCTTGTTTTCGCCCTAAGGATGCACTAAGCTGTAAATCCGTCAGAAATGCTTTCTCAAGTGAAATTATACTCAAAGTGTCTCAACTTTACACAATTACACTATCTAAACATGGTTTCAGTTGTCTTTTCACTCGTTTCAGTCAGAAAGTGTTTTCTGGCCAAATTGAGCTTTTCAGAGCGAAAGACGCTTGTTTTCGCCCTAAGGATGCACTGAGCTGTTTTTCAGTCAAAAATGCTTTCTCAAGTGAAATTATACTCAAAGTGTCTCAACTTCACATAATTACACTATCTAAACATGGTTTCAGTTGTCTTTTCACTCGTTTCAGTCAGAAGTGTTTTCTGGCCAAATTGAGCTTTTCAGAGCGAAAGAAGCTTGTTTTCGCCCTAAGGATGCACTGAGCTGTTTTTCAGTCAAAAATGCTTTCTCAAGTGAAATTGTACCCAAAGTGTCTCAACTTTACATAATTACACTATCTAAACATGGTTTCAGTTGTCTTTTCACTCGTTTCAGTCAGAAGTGTTTTCTGGCCAAATTGAGCTTTTCAGAGCGAAAGAAGCTTGTTTTCGCCCTAAGGATGCACTAAGCTGTTTTTCAGTCAAAAATGCTTTCTCAAGTGAAATTATACTCAAAGTGTCTCAACTTTACATAATTACACTATCTAAACATGGTTTCAGTTGTCTTTTCACTCGTTTCAGTCAGAAGTGTTTTCTGGCCAAATTGAGCTTTTCAGAGCGAAAGAAGCTTGTTTTCGCCCTAAGGATGCACTGAGCTGTTTTTCAGTCAAAAATGCTTTCTCAAGTGAAATTGTACTCAAAGTGTCTCAACTTTACATAATTACACTATCTAAACATGGTTTCAGTTGTCTTTTCACTCGTTTCAGTCAGAAGTGTTTTCTGGCCAAATTGAGCTTTTCAGAGCGAAAGAAGCTTGTTTTCGCCCTAAGGATGCACTAAGCTGTAAATCCGTCAGAAATGCTTTCTCAAGTGAAATTATACTCAAAGTGTCTCAACTTTACACAATTACACTATCTAAACATGGTTTCAGTTGTCTTTTCACTCGTTTCAGTCAGAAAGTGTTTTCTGGCCAAATTGAGCTTTTCAGAGCGAAAGACGCTTGTTTTCGCCCTAAGGATGCACTGAGCTGTTTTTCAGTCAAAAATGCTTTCTCAAGTGAAATTATACTCAAAGTGTCTCAACTTTACATAATTACACTATCTAAACATGGTTTCAGTTGTCTTTTCACTCGTTTCAGTCAGAAGTGTTTTCTGGCCAAATTGAGCTTTTCAGAGCGAAAGAAGCTTGTTTTCGCCCTAAGGATGCACTAAGCTGTTTTTCAGTCAAAAATGCTTTCTCAAGTGAAATTATACTCAAAGTGTCTCAACTTTACATAATTACACTATCTAAACATGGTTTCAGTTGTCTTTTCACTCGTTTCAGTCAGAAGTGTTTTCTGGCCAAATTGAGCTTTTCAGAGCGAAAGAAGCTTGTTTTCGCCCTAAGGATGCACTGAGCTGTTTTTCAGTCAAAAATGCTTTCTCAAGTGAAATTATACTCAAAGTGTCTCAACTTTACATAATTACACTATCTAAACATGGTTTCAGTTGTCTTTTCACTCGTTTCAGTCAGAAGTGTTTTCTGGCCAAATTGAGCTTTTCAGAGCGAAAGAAGCTTGTTTTCGCCCTAAGGATGCACTAAGCTGTTTATCCGTCAGAAATGCTTTCTCAAGTGAAATTATACTCAAAGTGTCTCAACTTTACACAATTACACTATCTAAACATGGTTTCAGTTGTCTTTTCACTCGTTTCAGTCAGAAGTGTTTTCTGGCCAAATTGAGCTTTTCAGAGCGAAAGAAGCTTGTTTTCGCCCTAAGGATGCACTGAGCTGTTTTTCAGTCAAAAATGCTTTCTCAAGTGAAATTATACTCAAAGTGTCTCAACTTTACATAATTACACTATCTAAACATGGTTTCAGTTGTCTTTTCACTCGTTTCAGTCAGAAGTGTTTTCTGGCCAAATTGAGCTTTTCAGAGCGAAAGAAGCTTGTTTTCGCCCTAAGGATGCACTAAGCTGTTTTTCAGTCAAAAATGCTTTCTCAAGTGAAATTATACTCAAAGTGTCTCAACTTTACATAATTACACTATCTAAACATGGTTTCAGTTGTCTTTTCACTCGTTTCAGTCAGAAGTGTTTTCTGGCCAAATTGAGCTTTTCAGAGCGAAAGAAGCTTGTTTTCGCCCTAAGGATGCACTAAGCTGTTTTTCAGTCAAAAATGCTTTCTCAAGTGAAATTGTACTCAAAGTGTCTCAACTTTACATAATTACACTATCTAAACATGGTTTCAGTTGTCTTTTCACTCGTTTCAGTCAGAAGTGTTTTCTGGCCAAATTGAGCTTTTCAGAGCGAAAGAAGCTTGTTTTCGCCCTAAGGATGCACTGAGCTGTTTTTCAGTCAAAAATGCTTTCTCAAGTGAAATTATACTCAAAGTGTCTCAACTTTACATAATTACACTATCTAAACATGGTTTCAGTTGTCTTTTCACTCGTTTCAGTCAGAAGTGTTTTCTGGCCAAATTGAGCTTTTCAGAGCGAAAGAAGCTTGTTTTCGCCCTAAGGATGCACTGAGCTGTTTTTCAGTCAAAAATGCTTTCTCAAGTGAAATTATACTCAAAGTGTCTCAACTTTACATAATTACACTATCTAAACATGGTTTCAGTTGTCTTTTCACTCGTTTCAGTCAGAAGTGTTTTCTGGCCAAATTGAGCTTTTCAGAGCGAAAGAAGCTTGTTTTCGCCCTAAGGATGCACTGAGCTGTTTTTCAGTCAAAAATGCTTTCTCAAGTGAAATTATACTCAAAGTGTCTCAACTTTACATAATTACACTATCTAAACATGGTTTCAGTTGTCTTTTCACTCGTTTCAGTCAGAAGTGTTTTCTGGCCAAATTGAGCTTTTCAGAGCGAAAGAAGCTTGTTTTCGCCCTAAGGATGCACTGAGCTGTTTTTCAGTCAAAAATGCTTTCTCAAGTGAAATTATACTCAAAGTGTCTCAACTTTACATAATTACACTATCTAAACATGGTTTCAGTTGTCTTTTCACTCGTTTCAGTCAGAAGTGTTTTCTGGCCAAATTGAGCTTTTCAGAGCGAAAGAAGCTTGTTTTCGCCCTAAGGATGCACTGAGCTGTTTTTCAGTCAAAAATGCTTTCTCAAGTGAAATTATACTCAAAGTGTCTCAACTTTACATAATTACACTATCTAAACATGGTTTCAGTTGTCTTTTCACTCGTTTCAGTCAGAAGTGTTTTCTGGCCAAATTGAGCTTTTCAGAGCGAAAGAAGCTTGTTTTCGCCCTAAGGATGCACTAAGCTGTTTTTCAGTCAAAAATGCTTTCTCAAGTGAAATTATACTCAAAGTGTCTCAACTTTACATAATTACACTATCTAAACATGGTTTCAGTTGTCTTTTCACTCGTTTCAGTCAGAAGTGTTTTCTGGCCAAATTGAGCTTTTCAGAGCGAAAGAAGCTTGTTTTCGCCCTAAGGATGCACTGAGCTGTTTTTCAGTCAAAAATGCTTTCTCAAGTGAAATTATACTCAAAGTGTCTCAACTTTACATAATTACACTATCTAAACATGGTTTCAGTTGTCTTTTCACTCGTTTCAGTCAGAAGTGTTTTCTGGCCAAATTGAGCTTTTCAGAGCGAAAGAAGCTTGTTTTCGCCCTAAGGATGCACTAAGCTGTTTTTCAGTCAAAAATGCTTTCTCAAGTGAAATTATACTCAAAGTGTCTCAACTTTACATAATTACACTATCTAAACATGGTTTCAGTTGTCTTTTCACTCGTTTCAGTCAGAAGTGTTTTCTGGCCAAATTGAGCTTTTCAGAGCGAAAGAAGCTTGTTTTCGCCCTAAGGATGCACTAAGCTGTTTTTCAGTCAAAAATGCTTTCTCAAGTGAAATTATACTCAAAGTGTCTCAACTTTACATAATTACACTATCTAAACATGGTTTCAGTTGTCTTTTCACTCGTTTCAGTCAGAAGTGTTTTCTGGCCAAATTGAGCTTTTCAGAGCGAAAGAAGCTTGTTTTCGCCCTAAGGATGCACTGAGCTGTTTTTCAGTCAAAAATGCTTTCTCAAGTGAAATTATACTCAAAGTGTCTCAACTTTACATAATTACACTATCTAAACATGGTTTCAGTTGTCTTTTCACTCGTTTCAGTCAGAAGTGTTTTCTGGCCAAATTGAGCTTTTCAGAGCGAAAGAAGCTTGTTTTCGCCCTAAGGATGCACTGAGCTGTTTTTCAGTCAAAAATGCTTTCTCAAGTGAAATTATACTCAAAGTGTCTCAACTTTACATAATTACACTATCTAAACATGGTTTCAGTTGTCTTTTCACTCGTTTCAGTCAGAAGTGTTTTCTGGCCAAATTGAGCTTTTCAGAGCGAAAGAAGCTTGTTTTCGCCCTAAGGATGCACTAAGCTGTTTTTCAGTCAAAAATGCTTTCTCAAGTGAAATTATACTCAAAGTGTCTCAACTTTACATAATTACACTATCTAAACATGGTTTCAGTTGTCTTTTCACTCGTTTCAGTCAGAAGTGTTTTCTGGCCAAATTGAGCTTTTCAGAGCGAAAGAAGCTTGTTTTCGCCCTAAGGATGCACTGAGCTGTTTTTCAGTCAAAAATGCTTTCTCAAGTGAAATTATACTCAAAGTGTCTCAACTTTACATAATTACACTATCTAAACATGGTTTCAGTTGTCTTTTCACTCGTTTCAGTCAGAAGTGTTTTCTGGCCAAATTGAGCTTTTCAGAGCGAAAGAAGCTTGTTTTCGCCCTAAGGATGCACTAAGCTGTTTTTCAGTCAAAAATGCTTTCTCAAGTGAAATTATACTCAAAGTGTCTCAACTTTACATAATTACACTATCTAAACATGGTTTCAGTTGTCTTTTCACTCGTTTCAGTCAGAAGTGTTTTCTGGCCAAATTGAGCTTTTCAGAGCGAAAGAAGCTTGTTTTCGCCCTAAGGATGCACTGAGCTGTTTTTCAGTCAAAAATGCTTTCTCAAGTGAAATTATACTCAAAGTGTCTCAACTTTACATAATTACACTATCTAAACATGGTTTCAGTTGTCTTTTCACTCGTTTCAGTCAGAAGTGTTTTCTGGCCAAATTGAGCTTTTCAGAGCGAAAGAAGCTTGTTTTCGCCCTAAGGATGCACTAAGCTGTTTTTCAGTCAAAAATGCTTTCTCAAGTGAAATTATACTCAAAGTGTCTCAACTTTACATAATTACACTATCTAAACATGGTTTCAGTTGTCTTTTCACTCGTTTCAGTCAGAAGTGTTTTCTGGCCAAATTGAGCTTTTCAGAGCGAAAGAAGCTTGTTTTCGCCCTAAGGATGCACTAAGCTGTTTTTCAGTCAAAAATGCTTTCTCAAGTGAAATTATACTCAAAGTGTCTCAACTTTACATAATTACACTATCTAAACATGGTTTCAGTTGTCTTTTCACTCGTTTCAGTCAGAAGTGTTTTCTGGCCAAATTGAGCTTTTCAGAGCGAAAGAAGCTTGTTTTCGCCCTAAGGATGCACTAAGCTGTTTTTCAGTCAAAAATGCTTTCTCAAGTGAAATTATACTCAAAGTGTCTCAACTTTACATAATTACACTATCTAAACATGGTTTCAGTTGTCTTTTCACTCGTTTCAGTCAGAAGTGTTTTCTGGCCAAATTGAGCTTTTCAGAGCGAAAGAAGCTTGTTTTCGCCCTAAGGATGCACTGAGCTGTTTTTCAGTCAAAAATGCTTTCTCAAGTGAAATTATACTCAAAGTGTCTCAACTTTACATAATTACACTATCTAAACATGGTTTCAGTTGTCTTTTCACTCGTTTCAGTCAGAAGTGTTTTCTGGCCAAATTGAGCTTTTCAGAGCGAAAGAAGCTTGTTTTCGCCCTAAGGATGCACTGAGCTGTTTTTCAGTCAAAAATGCTTTCTCAAGTGAAATTATACTCAAAGTGTCTCAACTTTACATAATTACACTATCTAAACATGGTTTCAGTTGTCTTTTCACTCGTTTCAGTCAGAAGTGTTTTCTGGCCAAATTGAGCTTTTCAGAGCGAAAGAAGCTTGTTTTCGCCCTAAGGATGCACTGAGCTGTTTTTCAGTCAAAAATGCTTTCTCAAGTGAAATTATACTCAAAGTGTCTCAACTTTACATAATTACACTATCTAAACATGGTTTCAGTTGTCTTTTCACTCGTTTCAGTCAGAAGTGTTTTCTGGCCAAATTGAGCTTTTCAGAGCGAAAGAAGCTTGTTTTCGCCCTAAGGATGCACTGAGCTGTTTTTCAGTCAAAAATGCTTTCTCAAGTGAAATTATACTCAAAGTGTCTCAACTTTACATAATTACACTATCTAAACATGGTTTCAGTTGTCTTTTCACTCGTTTCAGTCAGAAGTGTTTTCTGGCCAAATTGAGCTTTTCAGAGCGAAAGAAGCTTGTTTTCGCCCTAAGGATGCACTAAGCTGTTTTTCAGTCAAAAATGCTTTCTCAAGTGAAATTATACTCAAAGTGTCTCAACTTTACATAATTACACTATCTAAACATGGTTTCAGTTGTCTTTTCACTCGTTTCAGTCAGAAGTGTTTTCTGGCCAAATTGAGCTTTTCAGAGCGAAAGAAGCTTGTTTTCGCCCTAAGGATGCACTGAGCTGTTTTTCAGTCAAAAATGCTTTCTCAAGTGAAATTGTACCCAAAGTGTCTCAACTTTACATAATTACACTATCTAAACATGGTTTCAGTTGTCTTTTCACTCGTTTCAGTCAGAAGTGTTTTCTGGCCAAATTGAGCTTTTCAGAGCGAAAGAAGCTTGTTTTCGCCCTAAGGATGCACTAAGCTGTAAATCCGTCAGAAATGCTTTCTCAAGTGAAATTATACTCAAAGTGTCTCAACTTTACACAATTACACTATCTAAACATGGTTTCAGTTGTCTTTTCACTCGTTTCAGTCAGAAAGTGTTTTCTGGCCAAATTGAGCTTTTCAGAGCGAAAGACGCTTGTTTTCGCCCTAAGGATGCACTGAGCTGTTTTTCAGTCAAAAATGCTTTCTCAAGTGAAATTATACTCAAAGTGTCTCAACTTCACATAATTACACTATCTAAACATGGTTTCAGTTGTCTTTTCACTCGTTTCAGTCAGAAGTGTTTTCTGGCCAAATTGAGCTTTTCAGAGCGAAAGAAGCTTGTTTTCGCCCTAAGGATGCACTGAGCTGTTTTTCAGTCAAAAATGCTTTCTCAAGTGAAATTGTACCCAAAGTGTCTCAACTTTACATAATTACACTATCTAAACATGGTTTCAGTTGTCTTTTCACTCGTTTCAGTCAGAAGTGTTTTCTGGCCAAATTGAGCTTTTCAGAGCGAAAGAAGCTTGTTTTCGCCCTAAGGATGCACTGAGCTGTTTTTCAGTCAAAAATGCTTTCTCAAGTGAAATTATACTCAAAGTGTCTCAACTTTACATAATTACACTATCTAAACATGGTTTCAGTTGTCTTTTCACTCGTTTCAGTCAGAAGTGTTTTCTGGCCAAATTGAGCTTTTCAGAGCGAAAGAAGCTTGTTTTCGCCCTAAGGATGCACTGAGCTGTTTTTCAGTCAAAAATGCTTTCTCAAGTGAAATTATACTCAAAGTGTCTCAACTTTACATAATTACACTATCTAAACATGGTTTCAGTTGTCTTTTCACTCGTTTCAGTCAGAAGTGTTTTCTGGCCAAATTGAGCTTTTCAGAGCGAAAGAAGCTTGTTTTCGCCCTAAGGATGCACTGAGCTGTTTTTCAGTCAAAAATGCTTTCTCAAGTGAAATTGTACTCAAAGTGTCTCAACTTTACATAATTACACTATCTAAACATGGTTTCAGTTGTCTTTTCACTCGTTTCAGTCAGAAGTGTTTTCTGGCCAAATTGAGCTTTTCAGAGCGAAAGAAGCTTGTTTTCGCCCTAAGGATGCACTAAGCTGTAAATCCGTCAGAAATGCTTTCTCAAGTGAAATTATACTCAAAGTGTCTCAACTTTACACAATTACACTATCTAAACATGGTTTCAGTTGTCTTTTCACTCGTTTCAGTCAGAAGTGTTTTCTGGCCAAATTGAGCTTTTCAGAGCGAAAGACGCTTGTTTTCGCCCTAAGGATGCACTGAGCTGTTTTTCAGTCAAAAATGCTTTCTCAAGTGAAATTATACTCAAAGTGTCTCAACTTTACATAATTACACTATCTAAACATGGTTTCAGTTGTCTTTTCACTCGTTTCAGTCAGAAGTGTTTTCTGGCCAAATTGAGCTTTTCAGAGCGAAAGAAGCTTGTTTTCGCCCTAAGGATGCACTGAGCTGTTTTTCAGTCAAAAATGCTTTCTCAAGTGAAATTATACTCAAAGTGTCTCAACTTTACATAATTACACTATCTAAACATGGTTTCAGTTGTCTTTTCACTCGTTTCAGTCAGAAGTGTTTTCTGGCCAAATTGAGCTTTTCAGAGCGAAAGAAGCTTGTTTTCGCCCTAAGGATGCACTGAGCTGTTTTTCAGTCAAAAATGCTTTCTCAAGTGAAATTATACTCAAAGTGTCTCAACTTTACATAATTACACTATCTAAACATGGTTTCAGTTGTCTTTTCACTCGTTTCAGTCAGAAGTGTTTTCTGGCCAAATTGAGCTTTTCAGAGCGAAAGAAGCTTGTTTTCGCCCTAAGGATGCACTGAGCTGTTTTTCAGTCAAAAATGCTTTCTCAAGTGAAATTATACTCAAAGTGTCTCAACTTTACATAATTACACTATCTAAACATGGTTTCAGTTGTCTTTTCACTCGTTTCAGTCAGAAGTGTTTTCTGGCCAAATTGAGCTTTTCAGAGCGAAAGAAGCTTGTTTTCGCCCTAAGGATGCACTGAGCTGTTTTTCAGTCAAAAATGCTTTCTCAAGTGAAATTATACTCAAAGTGTCTCAACTTTACATAATTACACTATCTAAACATGGTTTCAGTTGTCTTTTCACTCGTTTCAGTCAGAAGTGTTTTCTGGCCAAATTGAGCTTTTCAGAGCGAAAGAAGCTTGTTTTCGCCCTAAGGATGCACTGAGCTGTTTTTCAGTCAAAAATGCTTTCTCAAGTGAAATTATACTCAAAGTGTCTCAACTTTACATAATTACACTATCTAAACATGGTTTCAGTTGTCTTTTCACTCGTTTCAGTCAGAAGTGTTTTCTGGCCAAATTGAGCTTTTCAGAGCGAAAGAAGCTTGTTTTCGCCCTAAGGATGCACTGAGCTGTTTTTCAGTCAAAAATGCTTTCTCAAGTGAAATTATACTCAAAGTGTCTCAACTTTACATAATTACACTATCTAAACATGGTTTCAGTTGTCTTTTCACTCGTTTCAGTCAGAAGTGTTTTCTGGCCAAATTGAGCTTTTCAGAGCGAAAGAAGCTTGTTTTCGCCCTAAGGATGCACTGAGCTGTTTTTCAGTCAAAAATGCTTTCTCAAGTGAAATTATACTCAAAGTGTCTCAACTTTACATAATTACACTATCTAAACATGGTTTCAGTTGTCTTTTCACTCGTTTCAGTCAGAAGTGTTTTCTGGCCAAATTGAGCTTTTCAGAGCGAAAGAAGCTTGTTTTCGCCCTAAGGATGCACTGAGCTGTTTTTCAGTCAAAAATGCTTTCTCAAGTGAAATTATACTCAAAGTGTCTCAACTTTACATAATTACACTATCTAAACATGGTTTCAGTTGTCTTTTCACTCGTTTCAGTCAGAAGTGTTTTCTGGCCAAATTGAGCTTTTCAGAGCGAAAGAAGCTTGTTTTCGCCCTAAGGATGCACTGAGCTGTTTTTCAGTCAAAAATGCTTTCTCAAGTGAAATTATACTCAAAGTGTCTCAACTTTACATAATTACACTATCTAAACATGGTTTCAGTTGTCTTTTCACTCGTTTCAGTCAGAAGTGTTTTCTGGCCAAATTGAGCTTTTCAGAGCGAAAGAAGCTTGTTTTCGCCCTAAGGATGCACTGAGCTGTTTTTCAGTCAAAAATGCTTTCTCAAGTGAAATTATACTCAAAGTGTCTCAACTTTACATAATTACACTATCTAAACATGGTTTCAGTTGTCTTTTCACTCGTTTCAGTCAGAAGTGTTTTCTGGCCAAATTGAGCTTTTCAGAGCGAAAGAAGCTTGTTTTCGCCCTAAGGATGCACTGAGCTGTTTTTCAGTCAAAAATGCTTTCTCAAGTGAAATTATACTCAAAGTGTCTCAACTTTACATAATTACACTATCTAAACATGGTTTCAGTTGTCTTTTCACTCGTTTCAGTCAGAAGTGTTTTCTGGCCAAATTGAGCTTTTCAGAGCGAAAGAAGCTTGTTTTCGCCCTAAGGATGCACTGAGCTGTTTTTCAGTCAAAAATGCTTTCTCAAGTGAAATTATACTCAAAGTGTCTCAACTTTACATAATTACACTATCTAAACATGGTTTCAGTTGTCTTTTCACTCGTTTCAGTCAGAAGTGTTTTCTGGCCAAATTGAGCTTTTCAGAGCGAAAGAAGCTTGTTTTCGCCCTAAGGATGCACTAAGCTGTTTTTCAGTCAAAAATGCTTTCTCAAGTGAAATTATACTCAAAGTGTCTCAACTTTACATAATTACACTATCTAAACATGGTTTCAGTTGTCTTTTCACTCGTTTCAGTCAGAAGTGTTTTCTGGCCAAATTGAGCTTTTCAGAGCGAAAGAAGCTTGTTTTCGCCCTAAGGATGCACTGAGCTGTTTTTCAGTCAAAAATGCTTTCTCAAGTGAAATTATACTCAAAGTGTCTCAACTTTACATAATTACACTATCTAAACATGGTTTCAGTTGTCTTTTCACTCGTTTCAGTCAGAAGTGTTTTCTGGCCAAATTGAGCTTTTCAGAGCGAAAGAAGCTTGTTTTCGCCCTAAGGATGCACTAAGCTGTTTTTCAGTCAAAAATGCTTTCTCAAGTGAAATTATACTCAAAGTGTCTCAACTTTACATAATTACACTATCTAAACATGGTTTCAGTTGTCTTTTCACTCGTTTCAGTCAGAAGTGTTTTCTGGCCAAATTGAGCTTTTCAGAGCGAAAGAAGCTTGTTTTCGCCCTAAGGATGCACTAAGCTGTTTTTCAGTCAAAAATGCTTTCTCAAGTGAAATTATACTCAAAGTGTCTCAACTTTACATAATTACACTATCTAAACATGGTTTCAGTTGTCTTTTCACTCGTTTCAGTCAGAAGTGTTTTCTGGCCAAATTGAGCTTTTCAGAGCGAAAGAAGCTTGTTTTCGCCCTAAGGATGCACTGAGCTGTTTTTCAGTCAAAAATGCTTTCTCAAGTGAAATTATACTCAAAGTGTCTCAACTTTACATAATTACACTATCTAAACATGGTTTCAGTTGTCTTTTCACTCGTTTCAGTCAGAAGTGTTTTCTGGCCAAATTGAGCTTTTCAGAGCGAAAGAAGCTTGTTTTCGCCCTAAGGATGCACTAAGCTGTTTTTCAGTCAAAAATGCTTTCTCAAGTGAAATTATACTCAAAGTGTCTCAACTTTACATAATTACACTATCTAAACATGGTTTCAGTTGTCTTTTCACTCGTTTCAGTCAGAAGTGTTTTCTGGCCAAATTGAGCTTTTCAGAGCGAAAGAAGCTTGTTTTCGCCCTAAGGATGCACTAAGCTGTTTTTCCGTCAGAAATGCTTTCTCAAGTGAAATTATACTCAAAGTGTCTCAACTTTACATAATTACACTATCTAAACATGGTTTCAGTTGTCTTTTCACTCGTTTCAGTCAGAAGTGTTTTCTGGCCAAATTGAGCTTTTCAGAGCGAAAGAAGCTTGTTTTCGCCCTAAGGATGCACTAAGCTGTTTTTCAGTCAAAAATGCTTTCTCAAGTGAAATTATACTCAAAGTGTCTCAACTTTACATAATTACACTATCTAAACATGGTTTCAGTTGTCTTTTCACTCGTTTCAGTCAGAAGTGTTTTCTGGCCAAATTGAGCTTTTCAGAGCGAAAGAAGCTTGTTTTCGCCCTAAGGATGCACTAAGCTGTTTTTCAGTCAAAAATGCTTTCTCAAGTGAAATTATACTCAAAGTGTCTCAACTTTACATAATTACACTATCTAAACATGGTTTCAGTTGTCTTTTCACTCGTTTCAGTCAGAAGTGTTTTCTGGCCAAATTGAGCTTTTCAGAGCGAAAGAAGCTTGTTTTCGCCCTAAGGATGCACTAAGCTGTTTTTCAGTCAAAAATGCTTTCTCAAGTGAAATTATACTCAAAGTGTCTCAACTTTACATAATTACACTATCTAAACATGGTTTCAGTTGTCTTTTCACTCGTTTCAGTCAGAAGTGTTTTCTGGCCAAATTGAGCTTTTCAGAGCGAAAGAAGCTTGTTTTCGCCCTAAGGATGCACTAAGCTGTTATTCAGTCAAAAATGCTTTCTCAAGTGAAATTATACTCAAAGTGTCTCAACTTTACATAATTACACTATCTAAACATGGTTTCAGTTGTCTTTTCACTCGTTTCAGTCAGAAGTGTTTTCTGGCCAAATTGAGCTTTTCAGAGCGAAAGAAGCTTGTTTTCGCCCTAAGGATGCACTAAGCTGTTTTTCAGTCAAAAATGCTTTCTCAAGTGAAATTATACTCAAAGTGTCTCAACTTTACATAATTACACTATCTAAACATGGTTTCAGTTGTCTTTTCACTCGTTTCAGTCAGAAGTGTTTTCTGGCCAAATTGAGCTTTTCAGAGCGAAAGAAGCTTGTTTTCGCCCTAAGGATGCACTAAGCTGTTTTTCAGTCAAAAATGCTTTCTCAAGTGAAATTATACTCAAAGTGTCTCAACTTTACATAATTACACTATCTAAACATGGTTTCAGTTGTCTTTTCACTCGTTTCAGTCAGAAGTGTTTTCTGGCCAAATTGAGCTTTTCAGAGCGAAAGAAGCTTGTTTTCGCCCTAAGGATGCACTAAGCTGTTTTTCCGTCAAAAATGCTTTCTCAAGTGAAATTATACTCAAAGTGTCTCAACTTTACATAATTACACTATCTAAACATGGTTTCAGTTGTCTTTTCACTCGTTTCAGTCAGAAGTGTTTTCTGGCCAAATTGAGCTTTTCAGAGCGAAAGAAGCTTGTTTTCGCCCTAAGGATGCACTAAGCTGTTTTTCAGTCAAAAATGCTTTCTCAAGTGAAATTATACTCAAAGTGTCTCAACTTTACATAATTACACTATCTAAACATGGTTTCAGTTGTCTTTTCACTCGTTTCAGTCAGAAGTGTTTTCTGGCCAAATTGAGCTTTTCAGAGCGAAAGAAGCTTGTTTTCGCCCTAAGGATGCACTAAGCTGTTTTTCAGTCAAAAATGCTTTCTCAAGTGAAATTATACTCAAAGTGTCTCAACTTTACATAATTACACTATCTAAACATGGTTTCAGTTGTCTTTTCACTCGTTTCAGTCAGAAGTGTTTTCTGGCCAAATTGAGCTTTTCAGAGCGAAAGAAGCTTGTTTTCGCCCTAAGGATGCACTAAGCTGTTTTTCAGTCAAAATGCTTTCTCAAGTGAAATTATACTCAAAGTGTCTCAACTTTACATAATTACACTATCTAAACATGGTTTCAGTTGTCTTTTCACTCGTTTCAGTCAGAAGTGTTTTCTGGCCAAATTGAGCTTTTCAGAGCGAAAGAAGCTTGTTTTCGCCCTAAGGATGCACTAAGCTGTTTTTCAGTCAAAAATGCTTTCTCAAGTGAAATTGTACCCAAAGTGTCTCAACTTTACATAATTACACTATCTAAACATGGTTTCAGTTGTCTTTTCATTCGTTTCAGTCAGAAGTGTTTTCTGGCCAAATTGAGCTTTTCAGAGCGAAAGAAGCTTGTTTTCGCCCTAAGGATGCACTAAGCTGTTTTTCCGTCAGAAATGCTTTCTCAAGTGAAATTATACTCAAAGTGTCTCAACTTTACATAATTGCACTATCTAAACATGGTTTCAGTTGTCTTTTCACTCGTTTCAGTCAGAAGTGTTTTCTGGCCAAATTGAGCTTTTCAGAGCGAAAGAAGCTTGTTTTCGCCCTAAGGATGCACTAAGCTGTTTTTCAGTCAAAAATGCTTTCTCAAGTGAAATTGTACCCAAAGTGTCTCAACTTTACATAATTACACTATCTAAACATGGTTTCAGTTGTCTTTTCACTCGTTTCAGTCAGAAGTGTTTTCTGGCCAAATTGAGCTTTTCAGAGCGAAAGAAGCTTGTTTTCGCCCTAAGGATGCACTAAGCTGTTTTTCAGTCAAAAATGCTTTCTCAAGTGAAATTATACCCAAAGTGTCTCAACTTTACATAATTACACTATCTAAACATGGTTTCAGTTGTCTTTTCATTCGTTTCAGTCAGAAGTGTTTTCTGGCCAAATTGAGCTTTTCAGAGCGAAAGAAGCTTGTTTTCGCCCTAAGGATGCACTAAGCTGTTTTTCAGTCAAAAATGCTTTCTCAAGTGAAATTATACTCAAAGTGTCTCAACTTTACATAATTACACTATCTAAACATGGTTTCAGTTGTCTTTTCACTCGTTTCAGTCAGAAGTGTTTTCTGGCCAAATTGAGCTTTTCAGAGCGAAAGAAGCTTGTTTTCGCCCTAAGGATGCACTAAGCTGTTTATCAGTCAAAAATGCTTTCTCAAGTGAAATTATACTCAAAGTGTCTCAACTTTACATAATTACACTATCTAAACATGGTTTCAGTTGTCTTTTCATTCGTTTCAGTCAGAAGTGTTTTCTGGCCAAATTGAGCTTTTCAGAGCGAAAGAAGCTTGTTTTCGCCCTAAGGATGCACTAAGCTGTTATTCAGTCAAAATGCTTTCTCAAGTGAAATTATACTCAAAGTGTCTCAACTTTACATGATTACACTATCTAAACATGGTTTCAGTTGTCTTTTCATTCGTTTCAGTCAGAAGTGTTTTCTGGCCAAATTGAGCTTTTCAGAGCGATAGAAGCTTGTTTTCGCCCTAAGGATGCACTAAGCTGTTTTTCAGTCAAAAATGCTTTCTCAAGTGAAATTATACCCAAAGTGTCTCAACTTTACATAATTACACTATCTAAACATGGTTTCAGTTGTCTTTTCATTCGTTTCAGTCAGAAGTGTTTTCTGGCCAAATTGAGCTTTTCAGAGCGAAAGAAGCTTGTTTTCGCCCTAAGGATGCACTAAGCTGTTTTTCCGTCAAAAATGCTTTCTCAAGTGAAATTATACCCAAAGTGTCTCAACTTTACATAATTACACTATCTAAACATGGTTTCAGTTGTCTTTTCACTCGTTTCAGTCAGAAGTGTTTTCTGGCCAAATTGAGCTTTTCAGAGCGATAGAAGCTTGTTTTCGCCCTAATGATGCACTAAGCTGTTAATCCGTCAGAAATGCTTTCTCAAGTGAAATTATACTCAAAGTGTCTCAACTTTACATAATTACACTATCTAAACATGGTTTCAGTTGTCTTTTCACTCGTTTCAGTCAGAAGTGTTTTCTGGCCAAATTGAGCTTTTCAGAGCGAAAGAAGCTTGTTTTCGCCCTAAGGATGCACTAAGCTGTTTTTCAGTCAAAAATGCTTTCTCAAGTGAAATTGTACCCAAAGTGTCTCAACTTTACATGATTACACTATCTAAACATGGTTTCAGTTGTCTTTTCACTCGTTTCAGTCAGAAGTGTTTTCTGGCCAAATTAAGCTTTTCAGAGCGAAAGAAGCTTGTTTTCGCCCTAAGGATGCACTAAGCTGTATTTCAGTCAAAAATGCTTTCTCAAGTGAAATTGTACTCAAAGTGTCTCAACTTTACATAATTACACTATCTAAACATGGTTTCAGTTGTCTTTTCATTCGTTTCAGTCAGAAGTGTTTTCTGGCCAAATTGAGCTTTTCAGAGCGAAAGAAGCTTGTTTTCGCCCTAATGATGCACTAAGCTGTAAATCCGTCAGAAATGCTTTCTCAAGTGAAATTATACTCAAAGTGTCTCAACTTTACATAATTACACTATCTAAACATGGTTTCAGTTGTCTTTTCATTCGTTTCAGTCAGAAGTGTTTTCTGGCCAAATTGAGCTTTTCAGAGCGATAGAAGCTTGTTTTCGCCCTAAGGATGCACTAAGCTGTTTTTCAGTCAAAAATGCTTTCTCAAGTGAAATTGTACTCAAAGTGTCTCAACTTTACATGATTACACTATCTAAACATGGTTTCAGTTGTTGTATCATACGTTTCAGTCAGAAGTGTTTTATGGCCAGCAATCTTTTTTGTGTTTGGGCCATATTATGGGCAGGACATTTGTGTCTTAATCATTCAATCCCAAAACAGTTGCTTCAATCAAAGAAAACATTTTCGATCCAAAAAAAAGTGTTCAAATGCAATTTTTTGAGTTTCAAATATTTCTTTGCATTCAAAAACGTTTTTTCTATGATTGAAAAAGTTTTTTTTGATTGAAGTGATTTTTTCATAGACAATATTTTCTTCATGTTTGAAGCAACTTCTTTTTGGATTGAATTATAAAGACACAAATGTCCCACCCATAATATGGCCCAAACACAAAACAACATTACTTCAATCAAAAAATTGCACAAAACAAAAAAACCTTCACTTCTATCAAAGAAAACATTTTCAATCAAAGGAAAACAGTGTTTAAATGCATTTTTTTGAGTCTCAACCATATTTTTGCATTCAAACACTTTTTTTCTTTGATTGAAAAGGGTTTTTTTGATTGAAGTGAAGGTTTTTTTAATTGAATATATATATTTTGATTGAAGCAACCTTTTTTTGATTGAATAATAAAGACACAAATCTACCTTCATACTTATGCTTAATGACAGCTGAGGTTTGTTTAATAATTATTTTCAGACTCAGCCAGATTTTGCTGTGCTGCACCGCAAATCCACACTCAGATTTGCGTACACGAGCTCAGACCTGACGTGAGATCTGATCGTAGCTTCTGCTAACGTCCAAATTGATAAATGCCGAAGCAGGAAATGGTCGTACGCACGGTTTTCTGCCGTACGTTCATTTGATAAATGAGGGCCATACACACCATCTATATACAACAATGTATACTTTAAAAGTGGCAGACAACAATTATGTTGATACATCAGGTGAAAATAACTAGCTAGCGAGCAAGTTAGCAAGCGAGCAACACGGAAAAAAACGCCTCAAGTGAGGTGAAGTGAGCTAATACTTTACATGATTACAGTATCTAAACATGGTTTCAGTTGTTCTTTCATTCGTTTCAGTCAGAAGTGTTTTCTGGCCAAATTAAGCTTTTCAGAGCGCTAGAAGCTTGTTTTTGCAAGTCACAGTAGACTCAGCTGTATTTCAGTCAAAAATGCTTTCTTACCCAGTCACTGGGTAACATTACAACACATGTTAATTGAACCAAAATCTAGAACTATAGATTTCTGTTTGGGTTTGCGTAAATGCAGGCACCGAGTTTGGTAGTGGCTGGTCTGTGCTGCCAGGTGATGTGACCAACTGTTGTACTCTGTAGACTGACCACGTTGTAAAACACAGTTTTCATTTTTGTGCAAACTCTTTGTTGAAGTTATAATATCTCTCATGAATAGCTCCCATCTTGCCAGTGTTGTGCCATGACATATCAAAATGCATACCAAACAAGTTTGCATATGAGAAGATGGGGCTGAGACTGTCACATTTGTCGCAAGCAGTCTGCAGCACAGGAAAACCCAGATACTGTAGCCTTAACTTTGAGCCTAAAAAAATCTCCTGTAAATCAAAATGTACCTATTTAGTAAATGTCTCCTGAAATCACAACACAGCCATTATACAGTAGAGTTTCCAACATATTAATTAATTAGTGGCGCACCGTCACACAATATCAACATTGGCTGCCACACATTGATTTTGTATTTTTGTATTTTAGGACCTGTTCAAGCAAATTGACTGGTTTTACTGTCAGAATTTGGGCAATTTGGTCCAATTAAATTTGGAGAGTCTAGAAGAGCCAGCCGATTACATTTAACGCCCCCTCTACCCCTAACATTTGAATACAACAACATTACAACACCATAAATACATTTTAAAAAAACATACAAACATAGCAAACATAATACATATCAAGAATTTCCCAATAGTGCACAGAAAACAAATAGCTGTATAAAGTCAGGGAGAAAAGAATAGTGCAAAGTATATTGGACACAAACAGAAGGAGAAAAATAATATTGCTTTTTTTGGTGTTCAAATTCACCAAGGAGGTTAGTAGGGGTGATACATACCATCTATAGACATCTGATGAGTTGTGTTTCTTCTTCAGCTTCATCTTATTTTGACATCTAATTTTCTTTATCAAAAGCTTTTTTTTTCTGTAGCCATATAATTCGCTTGGTCCTCCTTGTAGTTGGCTTTCCTTCAGTAAGAGACAATATTTTACTTTGCAGACTCATGTCTAAATGTCGGGTATGCAGGGGCAGGGTCATTTTTTGTGAGGGGGCAGTGCCCCCTCACATAAATGACTTGCCTCCTCAAATCAAAATTTTAGAAGTTGAGAAAGCACATTTTAATATACTCACAAAATTAATAAATTACAAGTTGACAAAATTTGCAGTAGTATCTGTGCGTGTATTCACAGGCTGCGCAGCACACACACAAACGCACCCCTCCCCTCCCCTCAGCCCTCAGCAAACGTCCAATCACTGTTGCAGTATGCAAATGAGCCACAACATAGCCTGACAGTGTGTCAGGTTTCACCACGTCCACGTAGCGGCGAAACATTGGAGAAGCAGCAGCGTACAGAAATGAGTGCCCACGTCCACTGCAAAAGTGATGGGACCAGAGACAGGTGCAGTGTGGAAAATTTGTCTGCGATGATTGGCTTTGTCAGCAATTCAATGCCAGAGGAGCATCTTATTGGGTTGCTTGACTATCATCAACTTGATGCAGAGTACATCAGAATCAGAATCAGAATCAGAAATCCTTTAATGTCCCGCAGACGGGGAAATTTGTTTGTCACAGCAGCGACAGAATATTACAAAAACAGAAACATATTACAAGAACCTCTGAGATACTGACACACCTTTTTGATGCTGGTTACAGTGCTGGCTACAGTGCTGACTTACTTGGCCAGTGTTATGATGTGGCACTGAGGCATCAGGCCTGCAATGTCAAATTAAGTGGCATCACTTCTTTGAGACTGGAAAATTTCTAGTGCGGGTGCTTGGTGTCTTGAAACAAGCAAATGCAATGGATATGTGCAGTGCTTCTGAGGTTGTTGGTGCAGCACTGGAGTCCCTCAAAAACACACCTTGGTCAAAGTGCTGTGCTCTTAACTGTGGGCCATACAGACTCTAATGATCCTATTCTTAATCCCCATCATTCTCTGAAAAGATCTCTGCTCAACATCCTTGACAGGGCCATTTCAGAAATGGAAACTAGATTTTCACAGAGAAATGTTGACCTGATGAAAGCCATATCTAGTCTTGCACCCAAATCTAGTGCATTTCCAGATTCAACCCAGTTGCATCCTCTGGCTGTGCTGTGCACAGTGGCAGACAATGCAAGTCTGAAAAATCAAATCCTTGTGGCAAAACAGTTGTTGCTCAAGAAAAGTCCAAATGAAACCGACCTGTCCACTGTGTGTAAACACCTGCAGGAGTACAAGGAAGCCTTTCCTGAGTTGCATAAATTGTATGTAACAGCCCTGGTAATTGGTGTGTCTTCAGCAGCATGTGAGAGATCCTTCTCCACATTGCACGGGTATCGTCGCACTATGTTACACAAGAGAAAGAGGAATCTGGTGATCTTGGCCCATGAGAAGTCCACAACAAATAACTTGGACATGGATGAAGCTGTGAAAGTTGGACAGGTCTGAAGGTAGAGGCCAGACAAAGTGCAATCCACTTCTCCAGGCTGGGGTTGGACTCATAGCTAACAACCCAATTGCATGAAGAAACACTCTTACTATAAGCACAGAAAAAAAGTGCTGGAGCATGATGTTTAGACATGATACCCCCCCTTCACATTTCTGACTGCCCCTCATATATGCCTGCCTAGAACTGGCACTGTTTGCTAATCTATTTTTGAAGCTTTGCAAGTATCAGTAACGTTAATGCCTGCGATTTCAAAGTCATGTGTAAACCTAACCAATCAGAGGCACTCATGCCTAAACCTATCCAACCAGAGACAGAGTAGGGCGGGTCTTGACGCAATGAAAAAAAAAAAATAAGGCATGCTACCTTTTGGGAGCACTGGCTTTTGTTTTCAGCACCTCCTCCTACATAGATGGATGGCATCACGTTTCCTAACAAAAACATCATAAAAGTTTTTAATGATATCAAATTCTTTTGAGCACCTGGGACAATAGGTGCCACCAGAAAAACTTCCGCCAGATAACATTACGAAACAGTGGGGAGTAGTGATGGGATACTCAATTCCTTTTACTGACTCGAGTTTGTATGAGTCACTCACTAAAGTGAATCGGGTTTTCGAGTCACTTGAGTCACTTGAGCCAGTCACCCAGAGCGTGTGCCATGGAATGTACAAACAAATTCCAAACCACTCCAGTCTCCAAATCATCATGAAAAAGACTAAAAATCAAGAAGTCTCCAAGGCAAAGCATTTATTTTTCTTTCTTTCTTTCTAAATACATGCAAATAACCCAAACAGCCTATAAATTAACATTCAGTGCAAAACAGTGCAACAGTGCAAAATTATGATAAAATGTATGAAACTGTGCACAAATAGAAATAAATAAAGTTATATAACCTAAACAATAATGCAAAAATAATAGCATGCTAACATTCAACAGTGCACCATTAGAATGAAATAACTACATATTGAATGAATGAACTCCTGCTTCCTTCAAAATGAAGCCTCTTCACAAATTGGCATTCAGGAAAACAAGCTCACGCACCTTTCCAGGACTGAGCCTGTTTCTCCTGTCAGTTATAATTTGCCCTGTCTTTGAAAAGATCAGCTCTGATGGCATTGATGTTGCCACAATGCAGAGCCTTGTCTTCTTTACCTCACCCTAACCCTTTAATCTCCAGCATTGCCTCTGTTAAGGGGTTTTGGACCCCTGGCCTCAGGGAGGAAACCCGCTCCTCAAAGTCAGCCCAAATTGCAGGCACTGAATTAGTGGGAGGACTGACAGGTGGGTTAGCCTCCTCTCCATCTGTGCTGGGTGTTGCTGGAGGCAGTGATCTTGCCTCCCTCGATGCTGTTCCCACCACCATTGACACAGCCTCCTCTGCATATTTATGCTGCACAAATGCATGCTTCTTGAACCTGGGGTCCAAGAGTGTAGCATCTGTAAACAGGTTCACCTGCTCAATCCCCCCCAACCTTTTGGTTAGTTCTGCCATAAGAATGTCAACCATGTCACATATTGGCTGGTGGATGAAGGGATTTCTCTGTCGGTGTGCAGTAGCCCTTTTACTTACCTCTCTGAACTCAGTTCCACAGTCACTTCCTCAAAGGGCTGGAGGACATCACAGGCCTCTTTGACAATTTCCCACTCTTCTAGGGACAGTGGTTGTTGTTGAGGATTCACTAGGGCCATGGTGGAGATGAGTGGATCCTTGAAATCTGTGATGCACTTCAACATGTAATAGGTAGAATTCCACCTGGTAGGAACTTCCACTGCATGAAAAGTGGGATTTTCGACAGTATGTGGCACTGTAGATTGACATGAAATTTCAAGATTGCGACTGCACGTGGCAATTTGCAGGCAACACTGAAAACTGCCATGAATTATCAGAAATTGACGTGGGCCTGCTTGGCAGTTGTCCCCCCATGACCCCCCTCCCCCTGATTCTAGGGGAGGCTTTAACATGCAAATGAAAATGCTGTGAGCTATACAAATGCAAATCAGGGTAGCAGGGGGAGTTTTACCCCAGGTGACCCTTTTCTAAAAGGTGTTAACTTCATTTTAAAAAAATCTCTGGTATAAATAGATGAGGCTCAGTATAGCCTAATTATAGACCCTTCAATTTGAGCTTGAATTGATTTATTTAATGAAAGTATGCAGGATTAATAACTGTGTATGTCATTAGCTGTTATGATATGTAAAAAAGATTATTTATTCTTTTTTTTCTCTCACTCTCCTGGGAACAAGTTAAAGATAAAACGCCAGTTGTTAAGAAGTTAAAATTTGCATGAAATATTTTGAGATAACTAAGATATTAAAATGTATAAGTATTTCTATAATTTCATGGGTTCTGAATGTTTTAAAAGAAGTTGAAAAGTGATTCTTATTACGTGTGAGAGTTCATGACCTTTAAGAGTTTTTACAGTTCCGGGTTCACCGGAACGTGAGTGACGAGGGACAAGGAGCAGAGATTTAATGGCGTCGAGTATGGCGGGTGGATAGTGCCACTGTTGGATTACCAGGAGAGGGAGAAGGAGCAGCCTCCCCTATCCGTCACCGCCAGACCGTGTGAATTTTTGAATGGGAGTGAATGGGATAGCAGATAAGAGACCGGCGGCGACTTCACGGCGAGTGCATGGAAAGGACGTGTATCGACGGCGACGTGACGACGGCGTACATTAGAATTACTAACAAAGTATACGTCTGAAACACGTCGTCACCTAAGTACGTCGTCACTAAGTACGTCGTCACCAAAGTACGTCGTCACTAAGTACGTCGTCACCAAAGGACGTCGTCACCTAAGTACGTCGTCACTTAAGTACGTCGTCCATAAAGTACGTCCCCTTGTCTTAAGTTCATTACAAATTTAAAAATGTAGGCTATATTAATAATGAATAGGCCTATACACTCAGAAATGTTCAACCAATAATCTGTCACAACAGTTATAATTACAATTATCATGGGATAAGGAGGTCTGTCACCAAGAAATAAATTTTTTGTAATTGTTCATTATAAATAATGTTCTGTGTTTTGTTTAGCTCTTGATCTGCTGTCATAAACGTGAGCGGGAATGACTGAATTGTTTGTTGTTGTTGCAACTTTCAATGAAGTTAGAAGAAAAAAAAATTACGTCCCCAACTTTGAGTGAATTCAAGTCTTTAATTGAATTTCATGTTTTATATGTTAACATGTCTTTATTTTCGTGTATAGTGGGAACTACAGAGTACAGTGCATTGAGCAGTTGCGGCATTGAGATTGCACTGAATAGACTAAGCTGTGTAAAAGGAACAAGAAGCCAGCAACACTCTTTCTGATATCTTTAATCCCTCACTACTCACACAAACCGGTTTCGACGGTCAGTCTTCGACAGTGCCCTGCTTTCAAAATTGCAAAATTTAAAAGTTCATGTCCAAATTTAACAATGTTTTCCTGGGAACTTCTATTGCGGATTTTATCCACTAGATGGTGCCATTGTTCAATGGTTGTTGTAGTTACAAACAGTGTTGAGTGTTGGAAGAAGTAGGCTACTTAGATCAAAAGTATCAATACCACAATGCAAAAATACTAATATATATAATAGTATTTTTGCATTGTATTTTGCATTCCACCATGACAACATTAATGAATGCCGAGATTGTATTACTGTTTTAGTAGCTGCCTTTATCAGTAGGATACATTTATTTGTTTTATTATTTATTATATTACCGATCCTATATGTGTGTGAGTTGTTGTATTTTTTTAATTAGTTGCGCTAACGGTGGTTAGCAGTTGACGCTCAGGTTATTTGTGTCTAAATGAAGATGAAATAAGGATTTAATGTTTCGCTATTTTTCAGTCCAGTCAGGGATGATGTGGAGAGAGAAGTCATCCTGGAGCCGTTTAAGTTCTCTATTATCGAAGACATGCAGCCTGACTGACCAGGGTATGTGAATTGGAAATGGAGGCCAATTGTTGAATAAAAGGCAACAGAATTAAATTTTGTTATTTTGTGTTTTCATTACCTATTTAATCAACACCTGATACCCACCTAATAATTAATTTTCATTATACCATGAAGAACAGAAGTAGGTTAGTGCATTTTAAAATCCAGTTTTAAGTTAGGGTGACCAAAAGTTTGCTTTTGGCCAGACGTGTCCACTTTTCACGTCATGTCTGCGTCCGGTTATGAATTCGTGATTATGTCAATTTCTCATCCTTTTTTCACGGTACCGTTAAGCACATAAATACTCGTCAATGCGCTGATGGTGCTTTGTGCAGCTTACTACCGTAAGGTACTTTTCACAAACTGCAGAATTGCAAGTTACCTCAATAGCTCACTTGGTAGGAGTTCTGCAACAAATACCTCTTGCAATTTTTACTGGAGCGGCAAGGGTTCGAGTCCTGCTGTTTTTCTTTCTTTTTTCCAGTTTATTTTTTTATTTGTGTACACACTTAAAACTGCTGGGTTGAAAATAACCCACTTTGGGTTATTTGGTTAACCCAACGCTGGTCCAAAGTTGGACCTGGCCAACGCTGGGTTGTTTTAGACCAGCAGGGTTGGGTTATGGGCTTGACCCAACATGTTGGGTTGAGACTTTATACCCAAAAGCAACTCTGATGTTCGGTTAATGTTATCCAATAAATGGGCTAAAATAGAACCATGATGTTGGGTTATATTAACAAATAAATGGGCTAAAACACAGCCATGTTGTTGGGTTAATGTTACCAAAGAAGTCGGTTAAAATCAAAATGTTGGTTTGAGAGCAAAATTAGCATTAATTAATGAACATTTACCTTAGTATTGTAAAATGAAATTGTTATTAAACATGAAATTATGAAATTATGAAATTATTCAACGAAAGAAGCACATAATGTCCATTATTTTATTGGGACATTTCAAGTTCACATTAAAACAATGGAATACATTTTTAACATTGCTGCATCATAAACATAATGCAAAGTCCATCAATTTAAGAGCTTAACATACATACAATAACGTAAATATTAAAAAAGAAAACGAAAAAAACAACAAAGTTCATAGGTTTTTGCCCCCTTCACATGTTCAGTCTACATATTTTGGCAGATTACATCAGTAAAAACTAGAACAATCAAACAGTCACTTAAAACTGGAATAAATGTAAACATCAGTTTTTGGTACCTGAACTTAATGGGGTGAAGCTGATGAGAGCTCAACTTGCAGCTTAACTAGCTGGCGTGTTGGATGACTCCATCGCAGCAAGTTGAGACCTGATCAACTTTACGGCATTGGATTCATGACCTGGGATCTCAAAGATGCATGCCTGAATAAACTCCTACACCTGGGCACACAGTTAGTTGACATCCAAAACAAAAAATGCTTTAAAACACCCATCCACCGCACCCAACAGAGATAGGTGCTCCGAGGCCTGGGAACACTGATGCTCCTCCCCTAGCAAAAGCACATACGGGTATTCTGTGCTACTGCTTTTGGCCGACAGGTACTGCACCATGTTTGTTCCAGGCTGATAAAGAAAAAAGAGAAGAAAAAAAAAACAAGATTCAACAATTAGTTCGTACAACAGGTTAGGTTCAACTCCACAGGTATTGCCCAGTGCTGTACCAGACACTGTATCTGCAGTCTAAGTCCAAAAAGCACATTTCTGTACGCCAAAATGAGCAGTCAGTTCCACTTAGCACAGTATTAATGATGATTGTCTCAACGCAATGTTGCTTAAAAGTGTGGTCCAGGAATCCCCAAAGATCCTAGAGGTGGGCACCATGAGGTCCCCAGCACAAGTAGTTACTTGAATCAAATTCAGTTTAACCACTTTAATCCTATTTTTACTTCTAGCTTCTTTGAAGATGAGAGATCTATACACTCAGAACGTGTCGTGATGCGAAGGCCTAGTTGACTTTCAAAAAATGTTGATAAATCTTGAAAAATTATGAACAATTTGGAATAATTTTGAAAAAGATTTAATATAAGTCTTCTCTTGGGGTCTCTACAAAACCATGTAAGATGGGGGTCCGTGGCCAAATACACATACAGGGGTCCTTGACATGACATTTTTTCAAAAGCACTGTCCTAACTCACCGGCTGGATGTCAATGAAGGCCCTGCGAGATGATGTCCGAGATTAAAAAAGGCAATGGTGAGATCACGAAATACAAAGAGGAGACGAAGACGGAGATAGTGAGGTGTAAGGAAGAAATAGAGAAAGGAAGAAAAGGGACGAAGGCCGAGATGGAAAAATGGACGAAGTGTTTGGAAGAAAAGACTAATGCCCAGTTCAAGTTACTACGTGGGGAGTTGAGACTGATTGGTGATAAAAATAGCAGTCTGGCTAATAAGATGGAAGAACGGGAAAAAGAGGTGGATGAAATGCTGAGTGGTCAGTCTGATTCCATTAACAACATGGAGACAAGACTGAAAGAAATGGAGAAGGAGGTAATGAAGCTGAGGGGACGGAGTGAAGACCTCGAAGCGCGATCACGACGCAACAATATACGTGTCGTGGGAGTAAAAGAAGGGGCCGAGGTAGGCAAGAAGCCGTCGGACTTCGTGGCTAGCTTGCTGAAAGAAAAGTTGGGACTGACAGTAGCGCCGACGCTGGACCGAGCACACCGTACACTCGGCGCGAGACGAGACGGGAACGGAGCTCCACCGAGAGCCTTCGTCGTGAGATGTCACTACTTTACAGAAAAAGAGGAGATGCTGAGGAAGGCGAGGAAAATGGAGAGAACACCCGAGGGTCGGAACGGGCAGATCCACATCTTCCCGGACTACACCCAAGAGGTAAACAGTAAGCGAGCAGCCTTCAGAGAAGCAAGAAGCCTCCTGCGGACCTGCACGGGGGTCAGATATGGGCTGCGATACCTGGCATCCTTGGTGATTACGCCAGAAGGAGGACAGACGAGAATCTTCGAGAGCCCGAAAGAATCTGGATTATATCAAGAAGAAACTGATTCCCGGGTGAAGCCTATGGTCTGAATTTGGCTAAGTAGAAATTACACATGCCTACACCTTTGAAATGGGACGATTAAGATACTGTTGTTCAGGCTTGACAATATTTACAAAGTAATATTTGGCTCAAGTGTATATTTAGGCGTATGTATACAGTCATTTTCTGTGCTGTTTTTTTTTTTTTTTTATCTCTTTTCAGGCGCTATCGTTGTCCTCCCTCAGATTACTGTTTCATTCCGTTCAAAGTTTAAGAGTTGATTGTTCCCTCTTAGCTATTGTTGCATACTCCTTATGCTTATGGTATTGCTTTTTATTTTATTCTATCACTCTACCTTACTCAGGAATGTGTCACACATCAGGTGATTAGGTCAAAGGGATGATGTTATACCCTTAGGACTAAAGGGGTGATATACACGGAGCCACACGCGGTAGGCTTGGTGTGTAAGAGATGGTGGACCGGTTGGTTGTGACATAGCTCGTTAAAGAGCACTGTGTTTGGGTTAGTGTTTATACATGTTGTATGTTCTGTATTGTCTGTATGTGTGTGTGTGTGTGTGTGTGATGCCCTCCCCTTTCCCTCCCAGACCCTCTTTTTTTTAAATTTATATTTGCTTTTGCTGCCAGGCCTTCAAGGTGTGATCCTGATGGTGGGTACCACAGGGACGCAATGGGGACATTGGGCTGTGAACTCCAGACATGGCATGAATCATGGAATCGAGCAGAATGGATACAAAACTGATGAGCTGGAATGTAAGGGCAGTCAATAAGCCAGCTAAACGGAATAAGGTATTTTCACATTTGAGAGATCAGGGAGTAGAGATAGCTTATTTGCAGGAGACACATTTGTTGAACAAGGACCACCTCGGGCTCTGCAGGGGGGGATTTAATCAGGTTTACCACTCAAATTTCAATAGTAGGAGCCGGGGAGTGGCCATCCTTATACACAGGAATGTACAATTTGTAGAGACAACTACTATAAAAGATAAACATGGTCGGTATATTACTGTGGTTGGAAACCACTATATGCCAGTAGTGTTCACAAATGTTTATGCACCCAATTGGGATAATGCTCAATTTTTTAAAGACCTATTCTCATTATTTTTTTTTTATACTCTTTATTTATAGGTCATTTTCATCTTTTAGTACAAGAAAGTGAAAGAGGAAAAAAAAAAATAAAAAATACAAAACATTAAACAATTACCCACATTCAAGGTCCGGGGGTGATTATAAAATCCAAAAAGACAAAATATCATACCCAGTATGCACATACAGTCTCACTCATTGGCTAAATAGGCTTGCTATATCTGCCACCGTTTTTCACCTAGATCTCTTTGGAGTCTGACTGAGTAGGTCATTTGCTCTAGCACATGTAGTTGTTTTACAATATTAACAAAAGAGTCTGTAGTGGGGGCATTTTTCTGGAGCCAACATTTTGTGATGGCCTTTTTACCTGCAGCCAGCAAGACCCTCAGTAAGTACACATCAGCTCCACTCAACCCATCTGGCGTATTCCCAAGATAGAGAGTTGTGAATAATACATTCATATTAAAACATAGAACCTTTGAAATAATTTTTGCCACCTCTCTCCAGAAAAACTGAATGGAGGGGCAAGACCAAAAGATATGGGCATGATCAGCAAAGACCTCTTCACATTCTCTCCAGCAGGCCAGTTGAGTACCAGTCTGTTTGGACTTCTGCTTGGGAGTTATAAAAAAACGAATTAGGCTTTTCCAACAGAAGTCTCTCCAAGTCCAAGAGTTAGTGGAGGATGACTGTGTTTCCCAAGCGTTCAGCCACATGTCCTCTGTTATCACAATGTTCAACTCTTTTTCCCATCGTAGTTTTACATAGTCTGTAGAGTCCTTCTTCAATGAGGTGATGCTGTGATATAACTTGCTGACAAGTCCTTTGATATTCCTAGAGTTATATGCATCCATAAATATATGAATAATCGCTGGTGGTTCTGCTGGGTTGCAACCTTTCAGTTTTTTACAGAAATAATCACGGAACTGTAAATACCTATAAAAGTCTTGCCAAACCTAGTCCATACATTTGACACAAATGGTTAAAGTTGTTGAGCTCCCACTTTTTGACAATTTTGCATACAGCAGTAACACTATAAAAGGTCCATTGTTTAAAACCTATGATCTAGTGATGCTGGTGTGAATTCGGGGTCATATGCTGGCCATCTAAGTAGTTTTATCTGTTTCTGGAGTTCAAATTTTTTAACCACCTCGCCCCATACCTTCAATGAGCAGTTCACCCATTGGCTCTCCGTATACAATATTTTTTTCTCCATACCCACACAACCAAGTAGTGATTGTATTGGTGTATCTGTCAATGATAACTCCATGGTTTTCCATTTAGCTGCATAAGAAGAATTACACCAATATACCAGAGGTCTCAGTTGGGCTGCTAAATAATAATCCCTTAAAGATGGGAGAGCCTTACCGCCCCTCTCCTCCGGAAGCTGAAGGGTGGGGAATTTTACCCTTGGTCTCTGTTTATTCCAGATGAATCGTGAAATATGTTTGTTCCACTCTCTAAATTGTTTTAGCGGGATTTCCACTGGCAATGATAAAAAGAGATACAATAACCTAGGGAGGATGTTCATTTTTATTGATCTAATTCTGCTACCAAAGTCAAGAGGCAACAGGCTCCACCCATCAAGGTCATCATATATTTTCTTGTTAATACAGTTATAGTTAATATTGAATAATTGTGACATGTCTTTAGGCAAACTCACTCCCAAATATTTAATAAAGGGTGCATTCCCATTAAAACTATACATTACTTTGAGTTTTTCTGTAGGTGTGTAATTAAATGTCATAACCTGTGTTTTATGAATATTCAGGGCATATCCTGAATACTCCCCATATATTTCCAGCATTTTCATTAATAGAGGCAGGCCTGAATTAGGATTTTTTATTGTGATTAATACATCGTCCGCATACAGACTTATTTTATATTCCTCTCCTCCCATGGAGATACCCTCCAACCCTATCTCCTGACATATTGCTTGGGCTAAAGGTTCAATGAATAAATTGAATAGGTTGGGGCTGAGGGGGCAGCCCTGCCTGCAACCACGTTGTAAAGTTATAGAATCAGACAGACTGCCATTAACTTTAATTCTTGCAGTGGGGAGGGTGTAAAGTGCCTGGATACAGTGTATAAAGTCCTTATTAAAATTAAATCTCTTCATAGCTAAATACAGAAATTCCCACCCAACTGAATCAAAAGCTTTTTCAGCATCTAAGCTGAGAATGATGGCACCAATTTGGTCTTTGTTAATCTGTTCAATGATATGCAAGGCTCGTCTTATGTTGTCCTGTGTCTGTCTATTCTTTATGAATCCTGTTTGGTCCTCGTCTATTAGCAAGGGCATTACAGGTTCCATTCTTTTTGCAAGGATGGTGGCATACAATTTATAGTCTGTATTTAAAACACTAATAGGTCTATACCCTTTACAGTCCTCTCTGTCCTTACCTTCCTTGGGAATCACAGATATGAAGGCCTCTCTCCAGGAGGGAGGGAGGGGGCCTCCTTTTAGAATATAATTAAAGCTGGACTCTAAGAAAGGGAGCAGGTGATCTTTCATTGACTTATACCATTCTGGAGGAAAGCCATCCGTGCCCGGTGATTTGTTAGTGTTCAAACTTGAGATAGCTTTACTTATTTCCTCTTTTGTTATTGGTGAAATTAGTTTGTCATTAGCTTCTTTACCCAGTGTGGGAAGGTCTAAAGAACTCAAAAATTCAGCTGCTGCATCGTTATTAACCTGTTCTGACTGAGAGTATAAAGATTTATAATATCTTTCAAATACTTTTTGTATACCATCCAAATTGTTAGTAATTTTATTTGTAATAGGGTCTCTAATCTTGTGGATAATTTTTTTCTGCCTGTTGTTTTTTGAGCCTCCAAGCCAGCAGTTTTGCAGCCCTAGGGCCCGCGTCGTAATATCTTTGTTTCATGAATCTTATATTTTTCTCCACTTCCTCACCTAATATTTTATCTATTTCCTGCTTAGTATGTCTAATTTGTTGTATGATCGAGGCGTCTTTATTTGTTATGTGTATTTGTTCCAAATCTCTCAGTGTTTCCTGTAAACTAGTTAATTTTTGGGTTTTCCTCTTTTTAAGTGTAGCTGTCCTGGCTATGATCTTCCCCCTGAGAACAGCTTTAGCTGCATCCCATAATATGCTAGGGTTTACTTCTCCGTTATTATTGTCCTGCATATATAATGCTAAGTCCTTCTCCATTGAGTTTCTAAAGGTATGGTCATTTAGCAAACCAGTATTAAATCGCCACAAGGTTTTTCGCTGTCTACCATTTAAATGTAAAGTTAAAGAAATCCCTGAATGGTCTGAAAGATCCCTCTGACCTATTCTGCAGTGTTTCAGCCTGTGTAGATCTTTATTATACATGAGAAAATAGTCAATCCTTGAGTGGGCTGCGTGTCTTGCAGAATAAAAAGTATATCCAGGAGTTGATCCATTCAGAGCCCGCCATACATCGATAAGTCCCAAGTCTTTAAGTGCTTTGTTTATGCATTTTTCAATCAAATTCCTTTTTCTTATTCTACTGGTTGTATCTAAAGAAGGGTTCAGAAGTATATTAAAGTCTCCTGCACAAATAAGAGTCCCCCACGTTTGTGATGTAATTAGTTCGAATATCCTTCTGAAGAAGGTTATATTGCTCCCCGGGGGAGCGTAGACATTGAACAATGTTACTTCTTTCTGGTCTATTTTTCCTTTTACCAAAACAGATCTACCTTGTTTATCATTAATTTGAGATATCAATTCGAATTTGACGGCATTTGAAATCAATATAGCTACTCCCCTTCTTTGTCCTTTCTTATATGATGAAAAAAAGGTGTGTCTGAACCCCATCTTTTTAAGTTTTTCATGTTCAGCGCCTGAAAGGTGCGTTTCCTGCCAAAATGCCACATTTATCTTTTCCCTTTTTATTTTAGCTATCATTTTACTTCGTTTGACTGGGTTATTCAGACCATTTACATTCAGAGACAGTATATTATAATATTGATAATGCATCTGTCCAACATATGAAACATTCTTGTATCACCCCGGACCAATGGTAATAAACAGTACAGAATAGAACAAATGAACAACGAGAACTCTGTAGAACAATGAACTGAACTTCCATCAGAAAAGCTGTCATGTCGCTTTAGACCGTGAGGGACTGGCCACAAGGTGGGGCCCTCAGTAGGGAAAAAAGGGGAGAAAGAAAAAAAAAAGAGTTTGGCGGCTCTGTCTTTTGCCCGTGGGGATCAGCCTATATGTTAACTAAACATCATGATAAAAAGTTAGTGGGGAAATTATGATTAAATGTCTCACTCATCCCTTGCTGTGGCTCCTGGTTCCGTTCTGCGGTACTCCTTCAGCTTCTCTCGAATCTGCTCCTGGAATCGGTGCTTTTCTCCACCGGATCGGGCCTCCGTTGTCTCCCAGGGTAGAAGCCGAGCCAGCATCTCCTCCGAGATGTCTCTCCTCTTGGTCCTGCCGGGGATCTCACTCACCGTGTATCCTCTCTTCCGCAGGTCTTCTGCTGCTTGAGCAGCACTGTTGTACGTTGCAGGGCCCGTTTCAAAAAAAGCATGCAGTCTTGTTAGTGGAGTCTGGAAGCGTATGCCATTATCCCTTAATATTTTCTTGATAGGTATATATTCCTTCCTCTTGTTCTGCACCTCCATTGCGTAGTCATGATCAAAATACACCCGTTTATTTTGGACATGGAGTTCTTTTTTTTTCCAAGCGGCGTGAAGGATCTTTTCTTTGACAGAGAACTGGAGGAAACGAACCACCATAGGGCGTGGAGGGGCACTCGGCGGCGGTTTCGGTGCCATGGCGCGGTGAGCGCGCTCAATCCCCAGTCCACCGCTGAGCTCGCTCCCCAGCTCCGTCCTGATGAGGTTTTCAACAAAAGTCACTGCAGACGTGCCCTCGGCGTCCTCGGGGATGCCATAAATCCTTATGTTTTTGCGCCTTGAGCGCCCCTCCAGATCAATCACTTTATCCTGTAGCGCCCGCTGTTTAGTGAGCAGCTGGGTGAGAGTATCTTTGACCCCGATGTCCCATCTTTCCATGTCGTGCATGTTTTCCTCCATTTGGCCCATGCGTTCCACTGCCCCCTCAATTTGGCCTGTCACATCCTGTATTTTCCGGTTTACTTCTGATACAAATTCGTCCATTTGTTTTTTAATATCTTCCCTGAAGCCCGTGCGGAAGTCAGAGAGGTCTTTTTTCAATTCAGCCTGGAGCGCTGCCATTCCCGTAGTCATAACTTCACTCACCGCCGTACGAATTGAATCCAAAGTTTCAGTCTCTCTGCGGCCTCCATCTTGTTTTGGAGTTTCGCTAGCCTGAGCCTCCGTCTCGGATTCTCTCTCAAAGTTACTGCGAAGTACATATCCTCCTTTCTTGCCTTTGTCCCCATTCATCATCGAAGCGATATGTAGTTTGTTTGTGTGTAGTATTAATGAGTAAAGATAATTGAATTTAGGCTGATGTCCGGAGCTCAGTTACTATGCTGCCATACCGTGTAACGCGCCACCGGAAGTCCCACCTATTCTCATTATTACCTAACTTGGATAACCATAATCTGATTCTAGGGGGAGATTTGAACTGTGTCCTGGACTCAACTTTGGACCGCTCTAGTCCAACCCCCAACGTATTGAGTAAATCAGCACAATGCATCAACTCTTTTTGTGAGACATATGGCATATCTGACCCGTGGAGATTCAAAAACCCGACTTGTAGGCAGTACTCCTTTTACTCCCCACCACATCAGACATATACTAGAATCGACTATTTCTTATTAGATAATAAACTGACCTCTACAGTAATAGATATGGAATACTCGGGTATAGTAATATCCGACCACAGTCCAGTCATATTGAAACTTTGCTTTCCTGGGAACTTGGCACCTCAAAGAATGTGGCGCCTCAACAGCAGGCTATTGGCAGATGACGATTTTACAAAATTCATAAACTTGCAAATAGATTTCTTCTTAGAGATTAATGATACCCCCGATATAAGTAATGGCATCTTATGGGAATCCTTAAAAGCTTACATACGAGGTCAAATAATCTCATACAATGCTGGAGAAAAGAAAAGAAAGATGAAACGTGCCACAGAGCTATTGAAGGCAATAAAAGAGGTCGATGTGGCAAATTCAATGGCCCCCTCTGAGGAGTTACATAGAAAGCGGGTTTTGCTCCAAACTGAATATGATATCATTATAAGTCAGCATGAAGAACATCTATATCTTAGGTCGAGACAGGATCTCTATGAGCATGGTGAGCGTGCTGGTAAGCTCCTGAGCCACCAGCTGAAACAATCAGCAACAATCATTTTTTTGATACTCTAGAAATACCATCCCTAGAGATGACAGATAGGGACAGATTGGAGGGACCCCTGACTGCGGGAGAGGTGGAGGGGGCGGTCCGGAATATGAGGACAGGCAAGGCACCGGGTCCAGATGGATTCCCAAGTGAGTTCTATAAAAAATTTGCCCCTAAACTGGTGCCCCTGCTCTGTAGAGTATATGAGGAGGTCCTTGACAAGAAAGCTCTACCCAAAACGATGTCACAGGCTATGATCTCAGTACTCCTTAAGAAGAATAAGGATCCGCTGAAATGTGAATCATACCGTCCAGTGAGTCTACTTGGCTGTGATTATAAAATATTGGCCAAAGTATTGGCAGCTAGGATTGAGCCGGTTATGAACAAGATAGACAACTTTCCAGTAATCTCCGTCGCTTGTTTAATGTGATTTACACTGCTGAAGATAATCTTGAACCTGAGATTGTGATATCCCTTGATGCCCACAAAGCCTTCGATAGAATAGAGTATTTCTATCTGTTCACGGCCCTTGAGAGATTTGGATTTGGCCCTAAACTCCGTTCGTGGATTGAGATTATATACGCAAACCCCCAAGCTATGGTAAAAACAAACAGTATAATATCTGAATTCTTTCCCCTGTTTCGGGGAACAAGACAGGGATGTCCTTTGTCACCCCTGCTGTTTGATGTAGCCATTGAGCCTCTTGCAATAATGCTGAGGAATACCTCTAGACTGAGGGGTATACACAGGGGGACGCAAAATCATAAGCTCTCGCTATATGCCGATGACTTCCTCCTCTTTCTGTCAGATCCTGCCATGAGCATCCCGGTTGCTGTTGGTATTATCGAGGACTTTGGGAAAGTGTCGGGCTATAAAATCAATCTGGAAAAAAGTTTGCTTTTCCCAATTAATAGGCAGGCGAGGAGACTATCATTTCAAGCCTATCCCTTCTCAACAAATAAGGATAAATTCACATATTTAGGTGTTACTGTAACAAGCAAACACAAAGATCTATTCAACCACAATTTTAAAGTAGCATTGGATAAGGCAAAACTGGATATGGAGAGATGGGCATCTCTTCCCATGTCATTGGCAGGGAAAATAAATTCTGTTAAAATGACTATAATGCCACGGTTCCTTTATTTGTTCCAGACAATTCCAATCTTCATTCCCAAATAATTTTTTAAAGAATTAAATAAATGTACGTTTACCTTTATTTGGAAAAAAACTGTCCCTCGGATAAGAAGAGAGTTCCTTGAGAGACAGGGGGAGGAAGGAGGCCTAGCCCTACCAAATTATATGCACTATTATTGGGCAGCTAACATACATAAGCTGTTGTATTGGGTCTCAGAGTTAGATGAGGATAAAATTCCAGTGTGGATGCATATGGAAAGATATGCATCTAGCCCGGTATCCCTGCGCTCCCTGATTTGCACTCCTTTGCCCTTGAGCAAACATCTTTACACAAATAATCCCATTGTACATGGCTCTATCAAAATCTGGGCCCAATTCAGGACACATTTTAAAAACAGAAAGGCCCTCTTATCTGCCCCTGTTTATGGAAATCATCTGTTTTCCCCAGCCCTTGGGGGAGCAGCGTTTAGAGAATGGCATAGAGCGGGGGTGAAATGCGTCAAAAATCTTTTTAAAGATGGTGTATTCATGTCTGCTGCTCAGCTGGAGAAGGAGTATGGAATCCCCTTAAAAACTAATTATTTCAGATACTTTCAGATCCGAGATTTTGTGAAAAAGACATTCTCCTCATCCCTCGAACTACCACAAAGTGGATGGATAGATGGGCTTCTGGACATGAATCCCACCCATAAAGGGATGGTTTCCATGCTTTATATGAGTATTCAGAAGGTGGCCTCCCCATCCCTTGATTACATTAAAAATAAATGGGAGGACGAGCTACAGTTAGACATATCAGAAATTGATTGGAGACGGGCAGTGGAGTTAATACACTCTTCTTCTGTATGTGTTAGACATGGATTGATAAAGTTTAAGGTGATACACCGACTTCATTTCTCAAGGGACAAACTGGCAAGAATTTATCAGGGGACTGATCCGACTTGCCCTAGGTGTAAACAGGTGCCAGCCAACATAAGTCATATGTTCTGGCTTTGTCCCAGGCTGAAAGAGTTCTGGCTCAAAATTTTTGAAACTTTCTCAGCCATTTTCAACACAGACATAGAGCCTGATCCTCTGACAGCTATATTTGGTGTGGCACCAGGTGTAGCACAACTCACGAGTGCTCAAAGGAAAGCAATAGCATTCTCTTCATTGCTGGCCAGGAGACTGATTTTATTTAACTGGATAAAGGCAACACCGCCATCTCATGAACGGTGGGTGGAGGAGGTGATGGCACATCTTAAATTAGAGCGTCTTAGATTTGCTTTGCAGGGCAACACTAAGAGATACTTGAAGGTCTGGCAGCCTTTTATTTTTTATTTCGAACATGCCCCCCCCCCCCCCCCCCTTGTGTGTCTGGTATTAGTATGATTTGTGTTGTTATTGTTTGTCTGTAGTTTAGACCTGTATTTGTGATGTGTGTTTTGGGTTCTACTGTCCTTTTTTGAATGGGATGTTTTGCTGTTTGAATATGAAAAAATCAATAAAAACACTTTGATTATTATTAAGTAATAGAATGCAAGTAGATCCGCACACCAACAGCTCCCATTAAAGATATTTATTGTGTGTAACGTTTCGAGTGTTTTATTAGATCCAGCACCCAACTATTGGGATGTGTGTGTGACCTCTACTTTTTACTGTTTCACCATTAAGTAACACAATATCAGAATGTATGACTACCATTTGGTCAAGCACAAATCTTATCAGAATGGAAAACCCTGGGCAAAATTTTATGAAATTGGGTTCTGTGGTCTAACTTGTGTCCATTTAAGATTCCTTGAGATTTTAAACTTTGAAAAACCACAGCCACAGACGTCACTTCAAACTTTGACATGCCTGATCTCAAACTCACACTGCTGCACTGAGAAAAAGCGGACATCACAAAGTTGAGGGCCATATCTTACACCAACTCTATGTGAATACCTGCCGAGAGTGAATCGATGTTTGCATTGAAAAGAGACAAAAACACAACTCACCCACTCTCCTCCAGTGATACGTTATGCAGCAACTTTCCGCGTCCAGCACAGCGTCCAGGCACTGACAAAACACGCCTGAGTCCTCCTGGCAGCCTGGTGTAGCATCCCCGGCTGAATGATGGTCAGACTCTCTTTAACTGATGGTCCAAAGTGTTTATTGCAGGAACCTTTAACACTCCTTCGAACACACCGTAAGAGCTACAAAAAAGGTATACAAAAAATAGATGTAAATATCTTCCTTCATGACCTTATTGTATCATAAATTCACACAAAATATAATCATGGATTCTTATAATATTAAATATTAACCTTTAACTTTATATATTCAAGCCACTTCAAACCACACAAAATGATTTTCTTTATATTAACAAACATACAAATGAAATGAATGAAATGACCAGCCTCATCTCTGCTCCTCTGTACGACAGGACGGTTGGGCTAATGCTAATTAGCGTTCCCGCTAGCTTAACACGCTATATCAAAACTGTTCAAAACTGTAAAAGTTACGGTCTGAATCAAACATTAAACATGTCATGAAGCGACAGCAAATGACAACAACAAACCTTGTGCCCTTTATCAGCCAGGTGCTAAGTAGCTCATTTTCATAATGTTCAGCAAAACCTTGTAGGCAGACTTGCAACACAGAGACACACGATTCACCGGCACACACACCAGATGCTTTTTGTTCACAGCGAGACGGTTTCAAAATAAAAGTCCCGCATTTAGCGTCTAATATAATTGATTAAATAATAACCTGGTTTACGTCTAACGTTAACTTGTGTCACGGTACGTTAGACCATGGATTAAATTTTCACCGGAATACTGCTACCAGTCGCTAATGGCGAGGTGCGTTACACTGGGGTTATCACACCCCACCAACATCCAACACAGCAAAAACGGTTGGAGTTCACATTAACATTACCACAACTGAATACACACACAGCTAACGGAAAAATATCCCTGCACTGCTTTGAAAGTCTATCAAAGTGTGTGTCACAAGTGACGGAACCAAGTATTTTATCGGGTGAAAATAACTAGCTAGCAAAAAAAAAAAAAAACTAGCTAGCGAGCAATGTGAAAAAACCAGCTCGAGTTGCAGAGTTAGGTGAAGACACACTATTTGGCCTCAAATTAAGCTATCAAAACTAAATGTTGTAAGATAATAGTTAACTTTTACTTACCATTTACAGTTTTCTCTGGTCTCAAAAGCTGGAGAGTGATGAACGTTATCCTCAGCCCGTCCAAATCTAAAGCCCGCCCAAACCTAAAGCCCGCCCAAACCTGAAGTCGCAGATATCTTCAACCCAATCTGTTGGGTCAAAATATTTAACCCAACCCAATCAGCTCAAAATCCACAGCAACCCAGCGGATGGGTTATGAAAATAACCCAGCATTTTTTAGTGTGTACCATTAATAAGTATATCATATAAAAGAATCAGGTGGAAACATGCAATAGACAAAATAATGTAGACCTATTTAATAAATGTTATAGGCTACATGAGATGCTGAGGCAATAAAAACAATCTTAGATTAATTATGTTAATATGTTGGTTGATGGTTTCAAATAACTTCTCTTGCCCTCTATGTGTGCTGAGATTAGCCTGCTGTAAAGTTTACATAGGCATAGCCTTTGAGCAGGTGCATCAGCTTTCTTGTGTTCAATTGTTTCAAAATATCTTGTATAGGTAAATTTGGCCTACTAGTAAACTATTCAATGGTAAATATGAGAGGTGGTTTTTTTTGGGTTTTTTTTTTTTTACAAAGACTGGAAGAGTCCAACTGTCCAATCAACAAGTTAAATATTTTCCTATGAACTAGTCGCTAAATGGACAGAGCTTAGGCCTATACCCCATTTTGACAGGTAATGTAATGCAATAAAGTTGCTGACAGACTCTCGTTACATTGTTTTTAATTAAATATCCAAAACATGTCTATATGATTTTATTTTGCAGTTTCTTGCGTGCACTTCCTGTCCCGAGCGGCTAGGATTTATTGATTGATTTATGGAGACCAGAACTGATGTGAATGAGAAAGTTGGGGTGGGCACAACGGCGTAGGTGTGGCGACGTACTTATCAACGACGACTTGCACTGGCGACGCCGTAACGTAAGCCAGTTCAGACGTTGATGTCAGACGAGAGTCTCCTGCAGTAGGATTGCCGTGGCACTATCCACCCGCCATACAGAGAGTGTCGCCGACGGAGGTCGCTTCGCTGCCGCAGAGAGACACGGAGGTTTATCGCTGCGAGCATTTTGTTTTCACAGACTAACCTCGCATCACCGTGACCTCCTATCATCTCGGAGCTATGTCTGCAAGTCCAGATTTACATGATGCCGATAATGATGCCATCGTGTGTAAGTGACTGTTACTGTTTTCTCCCTCGTTTAATTTTACTGTGACTTACGTTTCTTTATTCATACCACTCATTTAGTTGTTTTCCAGCTGTCTGTAAGACATTACGAGACAGTACGCAGAACAACAAACAACCAGATCTAGCATCGCAGGCTGAAGCTGTGAGGAGTTCAGTTTGGAGTCGATCGAGAACAAAGAGGGTAACTTAAGACTCATTAGAGTAGATCCGTTTTTGGTCAATGTGACTATTATTCGGGTGCATTAATAGATGTGCTGTGTCCATACGCAGTGCATTGCGCAGTACTGATTGTCTTTATTGATTGTTTTTACAGCTGCTGGAAGCGAGACAGAGTGCTAGCTGAGGATGAGGTGGAGCTTTGGAAGTGCCCCGCCATAGACCTGATGTCTGAGGAGGAAGACGGCACAAGATGGCGGGGTGTCTGGATGGATTGTGCGACCTCCGGCCTTTCGCAGCCGGGAGCTCACCGAGCTCTCCGCCACGCTGGAGTCACATGAGAGGCGATTCCGAAATACAGGGCAGCGCACCACAGACGTCTGCAAAAACCGACACATCGTGGTGCTGTAGGATTTTGGGCTTCTCGTGAGCTTCCGGTTTGTTGTGTGGGCAGATTATGCTTTGTACGTTTCTATGTTTGTGCTAATAAAGCTCTTTCTTTGAATAAACACCTTCCTGGTGTGGATTTATTGTGCCTTTTACCTGCTCACATATTATCTGCTATGCTACTAGGCCTATGAGACACTCACACACACACACATACACACACACACATATACCTGCTCACATATTATCTGCTATGCTACTAGGCCTATGAGACACACACACACACACACATAGACACACACACATATACCAGACAGCACCGAAAAAGGAAGTCAGCTGGATAACGAGGCCACGCCGCGGTGGAAAATTACCAGTTGCAGGAGAAGATGCTTCCCCCCCCTCAATATCGTTTTTATCACACATATACAAGAAGTTGCCAAATATGCAACCTTGAGAACAGGAAGGAGTCTGGTTTCGCGTATGGCTGTTTACTGACTGACATTAACTGTACTGTCTAACTGTTTTTGCCTACACCCCTTTTCTTTAATAAAACGAGCCTGCAAACAGCGGAGACCCCAGAACTCTTACTGGCAGCTGCAGGAGCAGATCAGGTCTGTGTTGGGCTGAGGGGTTCTCCCGTTATAACGGCAAAAGGCTAAACTCGAGTCTGAGTGCATTCATTCTCCAAACCACCTCCAAAGCTGATCGGCGCTGAGGTCCCGGAACCTGGGGTGACAAATTCCTGTCACAACAATTTGGGGGCTCGTCCGGGATCCAGCATTTGTGTTGGAGAAAAGGGGGACCTCGGCAACAATTGACATCAGGACCGAAGTGAACGGGTGATGGACACAAGCCGGCTACATTAAAGGTCAGCAGACCATTTCTTCTGCATTGGCTAAAGCTAAAACACTTTGTGTCCTGAATCCTAGTAACTGAGGTTGGTAAATTGAGAGGTTGGCAGGGAGGTTGACTGCATTCTAAAGAAAAAGGAAAATAGAAACTAAGGAACTGAAAACACAAGGGAAATAAGTGTGTATTCTGAGAGTGGCGTCTCACTCAAGTCCCCGACGGGGGGTTTGATAAAACAGCAAGGCTGTAAAGCTGGGTTTGAGTCCCGGAGGGTAGGAACCTCTAAATGCTAAAGATAAGTGTGTGTATTCTGAGAGTGGCGTCTCACTCAAGTCCCCGACGGGGGGTTTGATAAAACAGCAGGGCTGTAAAGCTGGGTTTGAGTCCCGGAGGGTAGGAACCTCTAAATGCTATAATACATGTAAGGAAGGGAAGAGGACAGGGAAACACTGAGTGGGAATGTCGGATTAACTGAAGGCTGAAGACGCACGGGCACACTACCTAGGTGACCGCTGTAGTAAGCCTGAAAGGAAGATCCGAATTACAGACAAATAAGGGTTCTTGAGATTTGCCACCCAAGCAAACTCAAAACTCATGAGAGAAGGCACATGATAGTGTTAAAACTAATAACTGTGAGCTTGGCCTGAGGTCCGAAAAAAAAAAAAAAAAAAAAAAAAAAAAGGAGCAAGACCAAGAGTAAAATCCTTGTGAGCACCCACGGAGAATAACAGGCACAAGCAAGACCAGAGTTAGGCCCTGTTCATCCAAACATGTCCACATGAAAAGGTAAAACACACACGGAGGAAGCAAGACCGGTGAAATAAACGTGAGCTCCTCCATAAAAGGGTAGAATAAGACATAAGCGGCACACAACAACCGCAGTGTAAAGGGTAATGCATGAATGTGATGTGTATGAATGTTTAGGAGAAATAAGGGAAGCAGCAGCGTCTGAAAAGGCGGACTGTTGAAGTACGTTATTTCTTCTAGAATAACAGGGTTGATTGCACTGTTTGTAGTACTTTTAAAAAATTGTAGTACTTTAACAATAAAAAATTGTAGTACTTTAACAAAAAAAATTGTAGTACTTTAACAAAAAAAATGGTAGTACTTTAACAAAAAATTGTAGTACTTTAACAAAAAAATTGTAGTACTTTAACAAAAAAAAAAAAATTGTAGTACCTTTAAAAAAAAAAAAAAAAAAAAAAAAATTTATAGTACCTTTAAAAAAAAAAGAGACAGGATAGAAAATTTAAAGAGTAACTCGAAGTACAAGACTGATTGACAATGGACGGAGAATTTGACCGAGAGATAGATGACGATGGGTGGGGACCCATAACAGGTCTCGGGTCTCTGGACGTACAGATGAATGCAGTATTGCGTGCTATAGAACAGACACATGACCCGGCGAAGGTAGAGAAAGAAAAGGTGAAGTTGAAAGAGGCAGCGGAGAAGTTAGCCAAGGAAAATGGTAAAAATCCCCAGGGTCCCGGAAATTGGCGGGGCCCGTGGTGGAAAGAGGCAGAAAAGGCAGGCAGAGCGGAAGAAGAACAGAGGGAGGCATTGAAGACGTGCAGCATATGGAAGAAAGGACAGCATACTAAGTTGTTGGAAAAGGCAGTGAAGGATAAAGCGCAGTGGACGAAGTGGGCCCTGTTGTGGCAGAGTGCTAAGCATTTGATGACGGTTAAAAAGGAAAAGGATGCAGGGACAGACGAGAAGCGTCCTCCGCCATATTCGGCTACATCCCCCTCAGCTCCACCACAGTATAAGTCGTTGTCTTGCCAGCAGTGATGTAAACGACCTCGAAGAGGAGGCAGGAATAACTAGGAAACGGGATGACGTTCTTTTTACCTCAGTTAGTACACAGATAGGGAAGGCCATGAGATTAAAATACCCACTCCCCAACACCGCTGCGGTACCAAAATTAAAATGGGACGGTAAACAGAGTCCTCGCGAATACCTTGACCACTGTAAAGACATGTGGATCAAACAAACAGGGTGTCACCCTGGAAAGGAGAGCGTTCAACGAGTATGGTACAGAGCCGCAGTCCTGAAAGGGGTTCCAGAGGGAGTAAGAAAAGCAATGGAGGATAATCCTGATATGGCTGGGTGTGACTCCATAAAATGGGATCAGCATCTGATCCATCATTTGTCTCGTGCACAGGATACTGCTGAGGGTGAGACTAATCAGATAAAAGAGCTGCAGACCCAGCTATTGAAAATGCAATTGGCGGAAGCTAAACAAAAAGTAAATGAAAAGAAAAAGCCTGAGAAAAAGGTAATGGTTGCTACACAAGGCGCAATGGGAGGCCCTGATTTGTACCCGACGCCACCTTGGGCTCCGCAGCCACCTCCACATAACAATAATAACCGCGCTTATCAGCAGAGGCCCGTGCGGGGATATGGTAAGGGTAGAGGTCAATGGGGAAATGGGCGTGGAAGGGGTGGACCACCGCGAGGTAACGGCGGGAGGTGCTTCTATTGTGAAGAAACAGGGCACTGGGTGAGGGATTGTCCACACATACAGCAGAGCCGTCAGCAGGGGCAACAGCAAGGCCCTCCCCAGGGACCGCCCTCGGGACAGCCTCCTCCGACACGTCAGATGCCCGCCTTTGGGTGGGATCAGTGGGACGGGGAGGGGTTTCAGGATTAGCACACCCCACGGAGAGACTCTGACAGCAACACGGCAGACCCTATGCTGTCAGTACGAGTGGATGGTGATGTGCTGCCATTTTTGGTGGACACAGGGGCTACCTGTTCCACCCTGATTCAAGTTTTACCGAACAAACATTCAAATCGGCACATCACAGTAATGGGTTTCTCTGGGGAAAAGCAAACTCTGCCGATCACCGTGCCCCTTACCACCCAACTTGGGGGACAGACTCTAATGCACAGCTTTGTGCACTCACCCAAAGTACCTGCGAACCTGTTGGGAAGAGATCTTCTCATCAAACTAGGGGCCTCAATACTGTGCAGCCCGGATGGACTGACAGTGACTTTGCCGGATCACACGACACTGAGGTGCAACCACCCAGGGGGTGGTGGACAATATTTGATGACACCGGTAGAGGATTCTTATGCAGACATTTACTGGGGCCTCCTACAACCTGAATCACCAGAAACTGCAGGTATCCTCTCCGCTTATTTGAGGTGGAAACCCTGGATAGCCCAGATTGAACCATATGTCTCGCCCCCCGATCCACCGCATGTGACTCTGTTTTACGATAGGCATCAAACTTACTGGTACCAGGACAAATTTAGGGACCAGTTGGAGGGGGTATGTTGGGCAGTTCATAGTCAGGACATCTACATAGCCCCGGAGGGAGTGGCAGCGAGTGTAAATCTTTCGGAGGAACAGTTACAGTGGTACATGATGGGAGACGAAGCGGTTCCCCACGTGTCACTGGCCATCCACCCACAACACCAGGCTAAGGAGCTTGGTGGGATGGTCAAAAGATCTCTGAGTGTCTCAGATTGGAGACAGTCAGAGATCCCACAGGTTCTGTTCTCTGACTCTACGCGCACCTACAAAATTGCTGTACAGTGCTCTGATTTGGCCACGATGCAACACGAACAGGTGAGCAGATCGCACGGGAGAGAGAAAACAGATCATTATCTGGCTCAAGAGCTTCTTTCTAGACTCCCCGATTCTTTGTGGGCAGAGGGTCCTACAGATGTGGGTCTCACCTCATGCCCACCGGTGACATTCAAAGTAAAAACTGACTCTCCTTTGTGGATCAGGCAATACCCACATAAACCTCAGGCTGAGGCAGGCATTGCAGACACAATTGACGGTCTTTTCAAAGCCGGTGTACTCGAACCATCCTGCTCCCCCTGGAACACCCCGATACTGCCGGTAGAAAAGAAAGGTACAGGTAAATATCGTATGGCACATGACCTCCGTCGCATTAATGATGTTCTGATCACGCCTACTGTACCTGTGCCTAACCCCTATGTTGCATTGGCAAATTTAGATCCGTCACATGCCTGGTTCACTTGCATTGATTTGGCAAATGCGTTTTTCTGTCTCCCTCTGTCGGAGGAATGTCGGGACATATTTTCATTCACATATCAGGGTCAGCAGTTGCGTTACACTAGGTTGCCACAAGGCTTCGCTCTGTCTCCAGGGATCTTTAACCAGGTTTTGAAGGGCATTCTTAAAGATTGTCCTCTACCTGAAAATACCACTTTAGTGCAGTATGTGGATGATTTGTTAATCGCAGCACCTTCGGCTGACGTTTGCATGGAAGCTACTAAAAGTATCCTGGAGCACCTGGCTAGGACAGGGTTTAAAGTTAGTAAAGCAAAATTGCAGATTGCTAGGAAACAGGTTTCATTTTTGGGTCGTATGGTTTCTCAAAAGGGGGTGGGACTGTCGTCAGAGCATCGTTCTACCATACTCCATCACCCAAAGCCTACAAAAGTCAAAGACATGTTGTCTTTTCTCGGTCTTACAGGTTACAGTCGCAACTTTGTGGCTAACTACACTGGCCTAACACAACCCCTCCGACAGATGGTGAGGGAACAGGGCATGCGTAACTTGTCGGCTCCGCTCGATTGGACGGAAGCGGCGGAATCAGCGTTTATCGCGCTGAAACAATCGTTATCGTCGGCAGCCGAGCTTGCTACACCAGACTATACCGAACCGTTCTATTTGGATGTCTCTGGAACAGAGGGTTGCGTCAATGGTATTCTGTTCCAGAGAAAAGGGGGTGAAAGGGTAATTCTCATGTTCGTCAGTATTTTACTAGATAACATGGAAAGACGTCATCCTCCATGCACACAACACGCAGCAGGCATAGCTAAAATCATCCAAAAAACTGCACACATTGTCATGGGTCACCAACTAAAAGTGTTGACCACACACAGTGTGGTGGCATATGTGAACTCACAAACATTCACACTCACCACACTGAGACAGAGACGGCTAAGCAAAATTCTGGAGGCACCCAACATTATTTTCACACATGAAGGGATAAACATGGCCGACCAGATAGGAGCAGGAGAGCCTCATCTATGCAAAGAAAGAGGACAGCCAGACAGTGATTAAGTGTTTGATTAATTATTACATTCCTACACATGGTTTCCCAGAAAAGGTGAGGTCAGACAACGGCACTCATTTCAAAAATAAAGACCTCCAACAAGTGGAGGCAATGTTGGGGCTGAAGCATGGTTTTGGAACTGTATATCATCCTCAATCTCAAGGAAAGGTGGAACGAATGAACCAAACGGTAAAAAATAAATTGGCAAAAATCTGTGCACAGACCAAATTGAGTTGGGTAGACGCATTACCATTGGCACTCATGTCTATCCGGAGCTCGGTGAATGCCTCTACGGGATTCACCCCTCATGAGCTCCAGACAGGGCGGGCCTTTCCAGGACCCAGCACTAAGCTCCCCCTGACACAGGAGGGAGAAGGTGAAGATATGTCAAAACGAACATATTATAACGAACTGCATAGTTTGTGGTCACATTTCTCTAAGCAGGTGCAGAGTCAGAGAGCGGAGGCAGGAGAACATACCTCCCCCGAGGTAGAGTGGGTGTTGCTGAGAGTGATAAAGAGAAAGTGGACGGAGCCCCGGTGGACTGGTCCGTTCCAGATCACCGAAAGGACCACACACGCCGTTCGCCTGAAAGGAAAAGGGGATACCTGGTTCCACTGGAGCCAGTGCGCGGCAGCAGAGGAGCCCCAGCGAACGGTGGCTGAAATACACAGAGATCTCCGAGAGCAGAACACTGAGTCGGCTGACTCAGGCAGCGGTCCTGCCGCAAAAGGGGCAGAATAATCCCCGGCAGTGACCGATAGGTTCCAGGGCAGTCTACCCCTGGAACCTGAAGAGAACAGGAGGAAGACGACAGCTGGGAGGAGGTGAAATAGCGCTCCTCTCCTACAAGTAGCGTGCCAAGCTACCAACACTCGTCTAGTCGTAGAAAAGGGACGACAGCTGGGAGGAGGTGAAATAGCGCTCCTCTCCTACAAGTAGCGTGCCAAGCTACCAACACTCATCTAGTATTAGAAAAGGGGGTGAATTTTTCTATGATAATGTATTTCTGAGTTGTGTGTTCCTGTGATAAATAGGCGGGTCTGAAGCGTTAGTTCCTTTTATGAGGAGCTAAGACAAGGTGTGATAAGCCAGGACACGGATTGTTTAATATTTTTAAAGCAACAGCACATTTAATTTTTCTAACTGATTCTCACGTTTTATTACATACGGCAGTTTATATTTTCCTACTAGTACATTAAGAAATATGCTAAGGTAAAATGACAAGGAGTGCTCTGTGCTTCCTGATCCTCTGTTGGAATCTAATTCTCGCCGTAATGGCCTGGGCATTAATTCGACTCGCGGTGTATTGTTCGACCATTTTATGAATCAATTACGGGCCTGAGCTTGGTACTGCCACTACGTTGTGAGGTTGATTGGGTACTTTCTGTATGGGTTGGAAGTTGTTAGTAGGGTTGGCATCGGTATCCCTCGCTATAATTACATTTATTCTGGGTTTATTCTGTGAACTGCCTTTCCAAACCTGCCATTGCGTCGTCCAGTAATTAACTTCGGGTCAGGATGGGGTTGTGGGTCCTATTGATCGGGCTCCTGATTCATGGAGCAGGGGCCGCGGTGTCAAGTGATACACCTACTATAACTAACGGCTGTGGGTTTCACCTCTCCATTCCTCAGATCTGTGTGCCACAAAACTCCTCTGTGACCGTTTTCACTCCATGGTCTGGCCTATTTAGTCCAGGTAAGCGACACATAGGCACGGCTTGGCGGCGTCACTATTGGTATCTCATGCATGACAGTTCACGCCAGGGATGGGACGCCCTGATTGATGACCAAGACCATCGCTGGCGCCTCTACGGTACCACCTCGCAGGCCAAGCACTTTCGGCAGATTATGAACATGACCAGGACAAGTGACGGGTTGTGGTTAACGGTTAATTTAACGTCACATCATTTAGATCCAAGCGGGGGTCCGTCTGGGCAATGTTGGGGTTTCGGGTGGTGGGCTTATGCCTCCACCCGTCCGGACCCAAAGTGGTCGTTTCATATCTGTTCGGTCAAAGCCCCTCACGGTAATCAGGTACAGCCACCGACACTCAGCAAAGGTGCGGTAGAGGTGGGTATGCGTCACGTCCCCAGTGACCCATCAACAGACGACTTTTTCCAGGTGGCTACGGGCGTTTCTGGGTTCACAAACAATTGGCTTTTGCTGGCAGAACAGGCGGCGAACGCAACCGGCGAGTCCTGTATAGTATGTATGGGTCCTCGACCTCTTCTGCGTGTCGTCCCAGCTCCAGTGAACACTAGTTGTGTACTGGACCTTATGAATAATACCAATCCGAAGAGTTCCTGCGCTCCATGGGATAAAGTCTTCCCGGTCACCCAGGCGGTCATTAAAAAGCCTCTGTTCTCCGCGTCGGTTGCACCTGGCAATTTCTCTTGCGCCAATTTTACGGGTCTAGCTGCGCAGTTGGGAGCCGTAGAGGAGTCATGGTGCTCCCATCTGATCCAGCCCCACACTACCTTCACTCCTATATCACGTGCGGATATTTGGTGGTGGTGCGGGGGTAAGAATCTGTACGATCGCATTCCCTCTAACTCCGCTGGCCTCTGTGCTCTTGTTACTCTGATTCTCCCCGTTCGAATCACCCCGGCGACTTCAGATGATCTCCTGACTAATTATGTTCACAGGTACACGACTGTAGGGCTGGACCGGCGTAAACGGGATATCTCCGAGGCTTCGCAACCTTGGCTAGGTGGCGAAGACCCCACCTACATCGATGCGCTAGGGGTTCCTCGCGGCGTGCCAGATGAGTATAAAATCGCTGATCAAGTGGCTGCAGGGTTTGAATCTTCAATTTGCTGGTGGTGCACAATAAATAAAAACGTCGACCGAATCAATTACATTCATTATAACGTTCAGACTCTTGGGAATTACACCCTTAAGGGTTTTGAGGCCGTCCATGAGCAATTGTCAGCGACCTCATTGATGGCCTATCAAAATCGGATTGCACTTGACATGATATTGGCGGAAAAAGGGGGAGTCTGCGCGATTTTTGGAACACAATGTTGTACATTTATTCCAAACAATACCGCCGCAGACGGCAGTCTGACTCGCGCTATAGACGGTTTGCGAACTCTGAACCACAAAATGAAGGAACATTCTGGAGTAGACACATCCATGTGGGATTCGTGGATGGATGTGTTCGGACGTTACAAAACTTTGGTAACGTCCGTCATGCTCTCTATTGCCGTGTTTACTGCGATCCTTACATTGTGTGGTTGTTGCTGTATCCCTTGCATTCGCTCACTGATTAACAGGCTCATCGCTACAGCCATTGCCCCACACCCTCAGGATCAGGTACACATGATGCCTCTGTTGTTAGCTGATCCTGCCGTAGACGAGGAGGAGAATTTTGAGGGGATCTGAATGTGATTTTGCAGCTTTTTGAGGATGTTTTTCTTTCCTATGTTTTGTAGCTTTTGTTGAACTCTGTTGGAGAGTTCAAAAGGGGGAATTGTGGATTTATTGTGCCTTTTACCTGCTCACATATTATCTGCTATGCTACTAGGCCTATGAGACACTCACACACACACACATACACACACACACATATACCTGCTCACATATTATCTGCTATGCTACTAGGCCTATGAGACACACACACACACACACATAGACACACACACATATACCAGACAGCACCGAAAAAGGAAGTCAAAATTACCAGTTGCAGGAGAAGATGCTTCCCCCCCCCTCAATATCGTTTTTATCACACATATTCAAGAAGTTGCCAAATATGCAACCTTGAGAACAGGAAGGAGTCTGGTTTCGCGTATGGCTGTTTACTGACTGACATTAACTGTACTGTCTAACTGTTTTTGCCTACACCCCTTTTCTTTAATAAAACGAGCCTGCAAACAGCGGAGACCCCAGAACTCTTACTGGCAGCTGCAGGAGCAGATCAGGTCTGTGTTGGGCTGAGGGGTTCTCCCGTTATAACGGCAAAAGGCTAAACTCGAGTCTGAGTGCATTCATTCTCCAAACCACCTCCAAAGCTGATCGGCGCTGAGGTCCCGGAACCTGGGGTGACAAATTCCTGTCACAACACTGGCAAATGTTCCTTTCCTCAATAACTTCATTCATGTCCTTGATGAGATCATAAATGTATATAAACAAACAAGTAAGTAAGTAAGTAAGTAAATAAATAAATAAATAAATACTCGAGTGATTTTGCTTGTTTATAAGTAGTGGTTTCATCCAATACTGAGTGAGGATATTCAAGCCAGCCCACACATTCTCTGGCCAGGCGTGGTTTCGCTGCTATTCATATGCAAATTACAGCCGTTCGCACCTCCGGGAGCTCCACAGACGTCATGGTTCGTTTCCGACAATTTACGGCACAGTGAAGGCGGTGTTTGCAGGCTGTAAATTGTCGTTAACTGCCGAAAATTAGGGAGATTTTCGGCCGTTTACGGGGACGAAAATCGTGCAGTGTTCTTGCTTCAGCCGTAGCTGGAGTTGTCAGTTGTCCCATTTGCAGCTGCATTTCTCTTAGTTTAGCACTGGCCACTGTGCTTCGTCTGGTGTATTCAGTTATGGATTTTACCTTTCGGATGATCTCTTGAATCTGAGGCTGCTGTATTCCGTTCCTCACAACTAAATTTAATATGTGAGCAAATCAGCTTAGGTGGTTCCAGTGTAGAACAACATGTATAGCCTTCTTTATATTGGCGGCACTGTCAGTTACACAAGCACTACCTTCTCATTGATCCCCTATCCTGTTGCTATTCTTCTCAATTCCCTTTCCAGATTTGCAGCTGTATGGTTGTCTGTTATCTTGAAACAGTACAGCAAATTGGACTGCTATTTGAAGTCATTTACATAATGACTTGTAATAGACATGTAGCCTGTAGGAGGTCCAGCAGTCATTGTTAGGCATACAGCAGGTGCCTCTTTCAAGAAGATCAGTTCTCACCTGTTCAAAAAGATTAGGCAGAAGTTGTCTTGATTCTGTACTTCTGCTGGGAAGCAAATATGAAGAGTCAAGTGCCTTAGTGTATTCGCAAATCCCTTGTCGTCTACAACAGAAAAAGGCTGAAAATCTGTGGCAATCATTTTTACCAGTGCCTTGTCCACCTTACTCTGCTGTAGCAGCATCATGGGCCTTGAGACAAATGCTCTCATGTCAGATGGCCTCTGCCATTTTTCTCTTGCTGTGACTGTCACTCTTTGACCTGATTGTGTGTTCATATGTGGTGGGGCTGTTACAGATGCGCTGCTGCAAGAAGCAGATGTGGTTGTTGTAGTTTCTGCTGTTGTTGTTGCAGTTGTTCCTGTTGCTGATGTAGGTTGTGCAGGAGTAGCTGTTTGGCTTTGGTTGCCCTGTTGTAAAATCACGGTGGGGTGTTTGCTGCTCAGGTGCCTCCTCATATTTGATGTGTTTCCCCCTCGAAAAGATAAAATCATCTTACACAACTGGCATTTTGCATGTGTTGGCATTGCCGCTGCTAGCCATTTTGGTGCCCTAAGCATAATTCCTTTATGACCCCCCCCCCCCCAGAAAAGAAACATTTGTTTTTGCCAGTTTAACTTTTTATTACCAAACATATAACTCAATTTCAATAAAACACTAGCAGCATCACAGTGTAACACCTAAGAACAGTAAAATGAAAAAGGAAAATCAACTTTGTAAACACAGTACACAGAACAGGTCACACAGGTCTCTACATTGTCACCTGCTGATGGACTCTTAATGACAGGACTTGTTCTTTCAGAGGTGGTGGTTCTCTGCTGTGTATCTGTCCCTAAACTGCAGGTTGAGGGTGGTTGATCAGGGCTTGGTACTGTTGTGGATTCTACAGACCTGCTGGCTGGCTGGGGTTGATGTGTGCCTGAACTGCTTGTAGATGGTTGCACATCCTCTTTATCTTCCTCTTGGCCACCTGCTCCTCCTTGTACGTATCTTAGCATTGACCCTGCGTTCATTTTGAAATATGAAGAAAAAGGATCAGTATAGAAAAAGACAAAATATTCAAACAAAGAATCTTATACCGAAAACAATTATAAACATTTAAAAATGAAAGCATGCAGCCAAGGAGCTCTCCCCCTTTATGACTTATTTATCAACAATTTGATAAATATAATATAATATAATATAAAAAAAGCATAATAGTATGAGTTGCAATATTGCACACAATTCAAAAATAATGTTTGCTTTATGTCATTCATAATGACATTTTACAATTATATAACCTACTTACCTACAGGATTAACAGCAAAATGATACACCTTACACAAGATTACATTTCTGAATCTGAAACATTATTATTATTATTTAATTGAATACAACTTATAAATACGAGAGCGAGTTACGAGAGCATTTTGTCTACTACAAAACATCACCGGCAGATATCGTCCATGCCTTTGCATCCTGACATAAATGCAATCAAAGCACCAGTTCATTTTGTTGTGTAGCTTCTGTCACAGTCAGCTGTGACTAAAATAGCTGTAGCAGTTACACTTAAAGTCTGAGTTCTTCAGACTTCACATTATCAAGAGCCATTTTCTGTCCCACTGCACATCCAACACCTCACCTAATTTGTGTGAGAGACTGTAGCCTACATTATGGTGAATTCTACTGAATGACAATCCTTAAGATGGTCGTGGGTTTATTATGTATTGCAAACGCCAAAATATGCATTCTCAAATGACACTAGCGTTATGCTTGTAACATTTTGCTAAATGCCTGGCTAAAGACTATTAACTGCACGCTACACTGACCAGTGATGTGCGGGGGGGCAGGCGGGGCGGGGGCGGACGCCCCCCCTTAGTGGCCCAATTGTTGAAAAACGCATGCTAAAGTGCCTTCTTGGGAGCCAAAACACGCGCTAAAGTGCCCTCTCGGGAGCCAAAATGCACTTGAGTGCGCTCTTGGGAGCCAAAACGCATGCTTAACTGTCCTCTTTGTTGGAAAAAACACAGTAAACTGCCCTCTTGGGTGGCAAAAACGCCTGCTAAAGTGCCCTCTTGGGAGGCAAAAACGCGTGCTAAAGTGCCCTCCTGGTTGGTAAAATACAACTGTTCTCTTGGGTGGCAAAAACACGTGCTAAAGTGCCCTCCTGGTTGGTAAAATACCACAAATATACTGGTCTCTTGGGTGGCAAAAACACGTGCTAAAGTGCCCTCTTAGGAGGAAAAAACGCGTGCTAAAGTGCCCTGCTGGTTGGTAAAATACAACTGCTCTCTTCGGTGGCAAAAACACGTGCCAAAGTGCCCTCTTAGGAGGCAAAAACCCGTGCTAAAGTGCCCTCTTGGGTGGCAAAAACGCCTGCTAAAGTGCCCTCTTGGGAGGCAAAAACGCGTGCTAAAGTGCCCTCCTGGTTGGTAAAATACAACTGCTCTCTTGGGTGGCAAAAACACGTGCTAAAGTGCCCTCCTGGTTGGTAAAATACCACAAATATACTGGTCTCTTAGGTGGCAAAAACCCGTGCTAAAGTGCCCTCTTAGGAGGCAAAAACGCGTGCTAAAGTGCCCTGCTGGTTGGTAAAATACAACCGCTCTCTTGGGTGGCAAAAACCCGTGCTAAAGTGCCCTCTTGGGTGGCAAAAACGCCTGCTAAAGTGCCCTTCTGGTTGGTAAAATACAACTGCTCTCTTGGGTGGCAAAAACATGTGCCAAAGTGCCCTCTTAGGAGGCAAAAACGCGTGCTAAAGTGCCCTCTTGGGTGGCAAAGACGTGTGCTAAAATGCCCTCTTGGGTGGCAAAAACGCCTGCTAAAGTGCCCTCTTGGGAGGCAAAAACGCGTGCTGAAGTGCCCTCTTGAGAGGCAAAAACGCGTGCTAAAGTGCCCTCCTGGTTGGTAAAATACAACTGCTCTCTTGGGTGGTCAAAAACATGTGCCAAAGTGCCCTCTCAGGAGGCAAAAACGCATGCTAAAGTGGCCTCTTGTGTGGCAAAAACGGCTGCTGAAGTGCCCTCTTCGGGGGCAAAAACTCGCGCTAAAGTGCCCTCTTGGGGGGCCAAAACGCGCGCTAAATTGCCCTCTTGGGTGGCAAAAACGCCTGCTAAAGTGCCCTCTTGGGGGGCAAAAACGCATGCTAAAGTGCCCTCTTGGGGGGCAAAAACGCCTGCTAAAGTGCCCTCTTGGGTGGCAAAATACCACAAATAAACTGCTCTCTTGGGTGGCAAAAACAAGTGCTACACACTAAGAAATCAAAGTACGAGATTGTACCTAAAAGAGTACAAATGCTTTGTCACTCCAGTGGTACCCTATCAATGTACAAGCACTGTACCTTTAAAATTAGTACATTTTTGTACCTGCTTGTTTGTACCTCTAAAGAAACATTTCTGCACCCCTAGTGACAAAAATGTACCTTTATGTCCTGGTACAAAAATGTACTGATTAGAAAGGTACAGTGCTTGTACCGTGATAGGGTACCACTGGAGCGACATGCCATTTTGTACCTTTATGAGGCAAATACATACCTTTAAATTGAGACAAAAGACTTGACAGTCATTCAGATTGAGATCAATTTACTCAATTTGTTTACATCTTGTAACAAAATCAATATTTTACACGTAAACGATTTTCAGTTCATTTTCATAAACCACTTTTGAATTTCATTAACCACTTTTGAATTAGTTTAATCACATAACCACAAAATGTGACATTCCAGGTATAAAGCACACAACATTAACCAAACTCATCTTTAGAACTGTAATATAAATTCAGTAAGAAACAACATGGGACGTGTGTTACGACCCCCTTTAATTGGGGTCTAACATAAGTTGGAGGTTGAGCTGCAGCAGCTGTCCATAAGGGAGAAAGAGCTTCAGCTGCATAATGACCTGGAGACTAAAAAGCTTGAGCTTCGCATGCGCGAGTTAGAGCTTGGTCAGGCATCTCAAGCTGCCAAAAAGTCCACAGATTTTGACGTAAGCAAAAACATCCGCTTAGTTCCTCCCTTTAATGAGAAGGAAGTCAACCAATATTTTGTCTTGTTTGAATGGGTGGCTTCTACTCTGAACTGGCCGAAGAAACTGTGGACCCTGTTGTTACAGAGTGTCTTGACTGGTAAAGCGCAGAAAGTGTAATTGTTACTTCCGGCGAATGACTGTCAAGATTTTGACAAAGTAAAAGCGGTGGTTCTTAAGATGAGGTAATGTGCTACTACTGTAAAAACGCGGGTCATATTGTGGCAAGCTGTCCAGTGTTAAAAAAACGAAATACAAAACCAGTAGCTTTAGTCAACAAACTGGGACAAGAGCGGGATGTACCTGTGGGGTCTGGGTCCAGTGACTTGGGGAGTTTTGGTCCATTTGTCATGGATGGGGTTGTCTCATTGCCAGGGGGCTGTGTTAAAGTTCCTATAAAAATCCTGCAGGATAGTGTTGTGTCGGTCGCGAACGTGTTGTTGGAAAGAACGAATCTTTTGAGTGAACGAAGTGAACGGAATCACTTCAGAAACTGATTCGTTCCTTTCTCAGTTCAGTTGAGCTCAGCAGAGAGCTTGCCGGCCGGGAGTGGAACTGCCGAACGTGATTCTCAGCAGGACGTGAATCACGTTCGCGAACATGATTCACGTTCACGCTGATTCAGTGACGGCGCTGCGCGAACGTGATTCACGACCTCAGCAGGTCGTTCGCGAACGACTGATTCACTTATGATTCGCGTCGCTGAGGACGTGAATCTTGTTCACGTACTGTGCTGAAAGTGGCGCTGTGTCACTCACTCACTCACTCACTCAGGGCAGAGGAGTTCACTCACGTTCGCGAACGTGATTCTCAGGAGGACGTTAATCACATTTGCGAACTGATTAACGTTCATGCTGATTCAGTGACAGCGCTGTGTGAACGTGATTCACGTCCTCAGCAGGTCGTTCGCGAACGTGATTCACGTTCTCAGCAGGTCGTTCGCGAACGACTGATTCACTCATGATTCGCGTCGCTGAGGACGTGAATCTCGTTCACCTACTGTGCTGAAAGTGGCGCTGTGTCACTCACTCACTCACTCACTCAGGGCAGAGGAGTAGGAGAGGAGAGATTCACCTTCAGTAACCGTACTGCTAAAATTAGCGCTGTGTTGCTAACATCAGTGTAGCATCACATTAAGTGATTCTACTGTGCACAGAGGACATTTTCACCGTGTAATAATTTTAGTGCATGTATACCACTCAAAGCAGCACTGCGTCTCTCGCGAATGATTGTGTACTATAGTCCGTGAAAGCACCGTCCCTCAGTAAGTGAACATGAACCTCAGGGCTGAATCACGAACTGAATGACGGATCGTTTGGCTGTTTAACAGTTCAGGGAGTTGGAGAGCACTGAATGATTCGGTGAACGAATCATTTTAATGAACTGATTCTAGAGATTCAGTACAGTTAAAAGAACTGCCGTTCCCATCACTTCTGCAGGACACTGCAGCTAGCCAGTATTTTATCCTGGAGGAAGTTTTGCCTTTCAGTCACAAGTCCGCTATTGGTTCAAATGTCCCTGTTAAAGATTTCGGCATGAACAATATAGGGGTGCCTCTACATACAGTCTCTGTGGAGTCAGCTCTGGTGTCAGGTGAAGTAGCTGTGGGGGTCCGTCCTGAGTTCCCAATTAATAATAATAATAATAATAATAATAATATTAATAATAATAATAGATTTAGTTTATATAGCACCTTTCAGGGTACCCAAGGACAATTGACAAAGTGGAATAAACATATATGAAAACAAACAAAGCAAAGATATAAGAATAAATGGAGCTGTCAGTCAGCACGGAGGGAACAGCCGCACCACCGTCGACACCGCCACCAGCATGGCAGGGAACAGCACCCTCCGTCAAGAAGCGGACTTGCGTCTGGAGGTCCCATGCACACAGCGGGGGCGACACAGGAGACCCAGAGATCCAGTCCCAGTGACAGAGCCTGGGGCGAAGCGACAGCAGAAGTCCAGGAGCTCCCGATCTGAACACCTGAAGACCCCACCAGCAACAGCAGAGCATCGACCATCCAACATCACCAAGAGCCGGGGGAGACCACAGCAGCAGAGGACAGAGAGAGAGGAGCCAGGTGGTGAACAACCCCGAGGCCATGGTGGATGGAGGACCAGCAGAGCAATGATGGACATCCCACAGAGCATCGAGTACGTCTGCTTAAAAGTTAGCGTTGCTATGCTAACTGCTGATTGGTGAGGCTTACAGCGGACCAACGGGGCTAACAGCTGATGAGCGGAGAAAGATGAGTCCCCCCAGTTCCCAGACGCTTTGGCTCAGAGGTTTTCTAAGGTCTTTGCAGCTTGCGCTGTGACTAGAGCTATGCATAAGCAGAATAAGGATGACATTTGAGTGACAGTTTTATGTGTGACCTCAATGAGGATTGCTCTTGTTCCCCATGCGCTGCTGAGCGGAGTGACACAAATAAGAAAGTTCTACCAGACTGCACCCATTTGCCCCGTCTTGAGAACAACTGATTGCTGATCAGCGGAATGATATCACTCTGTTCCCTTTGTTTGAAGCTGCAGTAGACGGAGAGGAAATTAAGACCATGCCGATGGGTTATTTTGTTAGTGATGGTATACTGATGCGTAAATGGACCCCGCCAAGTGCTCCTGCAGCAGATGACTGGAGTGCGGTAAATCAGATTGTTGTCCCAGCTCCATATCGGACGGAAATTCTGAGACTATCACACGATGGTCCCCTTGCCGGTCACTTGGGCGTAAAAAAAAACATAGGACGGCATTTTGCAGCACTTCTTCTGGCCTTGCTTAAAGCGTGATGTGGTGCAATATGTTAAATCTTGTCACATTTGTCAGGTTGCTGGGAAGCTGAATCAAACTATTCCTGCTGCTCAACTTTACCCGATTCCGGTTGTTTGTGAACCATTTGAACAGGTTCTAGTCGACTGTGTGGGTCCACTTCCACGTAAAAAAGGCTGGTAACAAGTTTTTGCTGACAGTGATGTGTGCGTCCACTTGGTTTCCTGAGGTGTTTCCCCTACGTAAGATTGTCAACGCTTTAACAAACAGACCAGGGCTCAAACTTCATGTCGCGTGTGTTTGGTCAGGTGCTGAAGCAACTAAAAATTCAACATTGCCATTCTAGTGCATACCACCCTGAGAGCCAGGGGGCACTTGAACGCTTCCACCAGACATTGAAAACCATGCTGCGCACTTCTGTTTGGAGTTTGAAAAGGACTGGGATGAGGGGGTTCACCTACAAATGTTTGCCATTCGGGAAGTAGTACAGGAGTCTCATGGTTTTAGTCCTTCGGAGCTGGTGTTTGCCCATAATGTACGTGGTCCCTTGAAGCTGTTAAGAGTGGCTGCGTGAAGGGACAGAACAAAACTTGCTTGAGTATGTCAGTAACTTCAGGTTGAAACTGCGTCGAGCCTGTGAGATAGCGAGTGGCAATCTTAAGGCAGCACAGGCCCGGATGAAAAGATGGTTCAACATAGGGGCTACAAATAGAGAGTTTAAGCCTGGTGAAAAAGTCCTGGTGTTGCTGCCAATTCCTGGTTCTAGTTTGCAGGCTCGCTATTGTGGACCCTATTTGGTTAAGCAGAAAGTCGGGGATCGAGACTACCTTGTAGCCACCCCAGATCGCCGACGTAGAACCCGCCTCTTTCACATTAACATGCTGAAAACATATTATGAGAGGGAGCGGGCTCAGTTGGAGATTAAGTCCTGTTCAGAGGAAAATGACACTCCCGTGACACCTGGGGCACTGTCCGGTGCTGAAGTTGCACCACCAGCCTGGTTGTAGGAAACCTTTCTTTAGTCACTCCGGATGACTTCTTGCAGTATACGGTCATGGCTTTTGGTATGCGTAATGCACCAGCCACCTTCCAACGTTTGATGAATGTCGTCTTGGCTGGTTTACCTTTCTGTGCGGCATATCTTGATGACCCTGTGGTTTGTTCAGAGACATGGGTTGATCATGTAGAGCATCTGAGTGTGGTATTCTGTCGTTTGAAGGAGGCAGGTTTGACAGTGAATTTGTCAAAGTGCGAGTTCAGGCAGGCTACTGTGACTTATTTGGGAAAAGAGGTTGGGGGGGGACAGGTTCGTCCTGTTCAGGCTAAGGTGGAGAGCATCACCTCGTTTCCCATTCCAACAAACCGAACTGAGCTTTGCCGTTATTTAGCGATGGTTGGTAATTATCGGGGCTTCTGTAAAAATTTTTCTGCTGTGGCCTCCCCTTTGACTGACCTACTGAGTCCGAAGGTGAGATTCAAGTGGTCTGAAGCCTGTCAGTCAGCGTTCGAGCAGACAAAGAGCCTCCTAGTGGCTGCACCAGTCCTTTCCGCACCTAGATATGACATGCCATTTAGGTTAGCTGTCGATGCCAGTGACACCGGGGTGGGTGCTGTCCTCCTCCAAGAGGATTCTGATGGGGTTGAGCACCCGGTCTCTTACTTCTCAAAAAAGCTAAACTGTCACCAAAAGTGGTATTCCACAATCGAAAAGGAAACACTGGCACTAGTTATGGCGTTAGAACATTTTGAAGTTTTTATTGGCAATGTTCCGGTGATCGTCTATACAGATCATAACCCCCTTGTGTTCCTGCACAGAATGCGTAACAAAAATAGGCGCTTAATGAGTTGGAGTTTGCGCGTGCAGGGTTTTAATGTGGTCGTCAAGCATATCCGTGGCAGGGATAATGTTCTGGCTGACACACTGTCGCATTTGTAGTCTGCTTTTTACTGAACACTGTTTCCTGAGATGATTGTATATTTGTGATAATCAGTTTTTTTTTCTCTCTTTCTCTCTCAGGACTAGGTTCAGTATCCAAGGCTATGTTCACACCGCAGGTCTTAATGCACCATTCCGATTTATTGCTCAAATCCGATTTTTTGTTTGGCTGTTCACATTACCTCTTTAAAAGCGGCCTGTCTACGGATTGCTGTGTGAACAGCTCACGCTCCTGAAGTGACCCGCATGCGCAGTTGATCATTGATGACATCACACCACAGCGGTGTTTACGGAAGCGAACATGGCAATGGCAACCGGTAACGTGGGACTGTATAGCTTAATGCTAAAAACAGTGTGTGGCGGCAGCCGGCAAATTTGAGAGCATCCCCCCAAATACTTATGAGGTCTAAAACCTCACTGTACCTCCACTGGCCGCCTGCTTCACTGCTGTCCTCCATGTTTGTTTTGATTATGTTCGTGGCTCCCGCTTGCTCCCGCTCGCTCCCGCCTGTGGCACACTTTTTTTTCAATCAACTTTATTTGTCATTCATTTACAAAACAGTGCAGCGCGGGTCAGAATGACGTCAAAGTCGCATTAAATGCGACCTGGCCCACATTTAAATGTGGCCTGAATCTGATTAGAAAATGTCAGATTCAATGCAACTTGTGCTGTTCACACTGTCAAAAGCAAATCAGATATGGGTCACATATGAGCGGAAAAATTGGATTCAAGTCACTTGTAACTGCAGTGTGAACGTAGCCTAAGTGTGGGGGTGTTACATGCTGGCCAGGATGTGGCACCATGGCTGGGGATTGGCTTGCCTGCCAGGTGATAGCGGTCTGGCTGATTGGGAAGATTCAATAAGAAGGGGTAGGGCACTAGGCTCTGGTCTCTCTCTCTCACCCTGCTCACTGCATGCCACCAGGACCAGCAGTGCTGTCAGTCAGCCGGGAGGCTGGCCGAGGTATTATGCCTTTCATTTATGTTATTCTGATGGGTGCGGTAGTTCAGTTTTCGTGGCTTTATTTCAGTTAGGATTAGCTGCTTTGTTGCATCAGTTTGTTTGCTTTGTTTGATGATTGAGTTAATAAAATTTACTTTCATTTAAATCATAACTTGTTCTGAAAACAACAAGTTAAAACAGAACAACAAATTATGATTTAAATGAAAGTGAATTTTATTAACTCAATCATCAAACAAACTGATGCAACAAAGCAACTAATCCTAACTGAAATAAAGCCACGAAAACTGAACTACCACACCCATCATAATAACATAAATGAAAGGCATAATACCTCAGCCAGCCTCCCGGCTGACTGACAGCACTGCTGGTCCTGGTGGCATGCAGTGAGCTGTGTGTGTGTGTGTGAGTGAGTGAGTGAGTGAGTGAGACACAGACAGACAGAACAGAATCAAAAGCTTGCAAGCATTCATACTAAATGCCTTAATCCGACATACAAATTATCACCAACTGTATGTGTCAAGTGACATGTGGTCCAACTCATCTCTGGGTTTGAGCAAAATCCAGTCACTGTCTACTTTTTTTACAGGATATGCATGAAAATGCATGTCAAAGGACAATGGAAGCAAAATTTTACTGCAGAGCATCCACATGGTATCAATGTTAAGGTTGTATTTGATCTGCCCAAACACCAGAATTTTTTCAACATGTAAAAGATTTATTGTCAACACATCTCTAACAGCATACTTGATGTTATCTATAGTGACCTCAGAGACACATTGAATTACTTTGCCCTCTAATTCTGCACCTTTGAAATTGCCACTTGCTTTTATGGCAGTCTGAAGGTCAATGGGTAGGGACAATAATGGTGTGCTGACACTTCTACCAGGCACCTTTTCAAAATCAGCCAAGATATTGATAGCTAAAATTCCCAACATTGTTTGAGCTGGTGACGATTGCTCGGTGTCACTGTTACATTTCTAAAATTTCGACAATTATTAGCCAGATTCTTAAAATATTGATGTTTGCCCTCAAATCGCATACACCAAAGAGAACGAAGAGGACCATACATACACATTAGTCTTGGATAATGTACAAGATAATGACATTTAGGTGTTAAAACATTTCCAAAGACCTCTGTCATCTCAGAAAGGAATGTGTGTACAAGTATTTCCAGACATGCTAGTTCATCTTTCCTCACTCTAGGTGCCATGACAATATCTGCAATCTCTTTACACAATAAGAACACATGCCAATATTTGCTGTCAGGAGGAATACGGTGCCCCATTACAAAAGGTAACAATCTGAAAAGACACCATTTTTTAGTAGCTGTTCCTACGATTCCTGAAGTTTTGAGAAGTCTTTCAGACAACAGCACAGGCTTATTGGCTTTGTCATTCTGACCTATACAGAATTTTTGAAGCTCCTCATTTAGCTCAGCTATGGTTATACGCTATGTGCTTGGCAAATGACATGCTTCATTGTCAGTGGAAGAACTCCCTCCAGCATATCATGCGTCTGGGGGCAAAGACTTGGTCACATCAAAATAACCTAGTGCATTAAAAGGACTAGTGCACCGTACACCATACAAAGCAGAATTTTCCGTGTTTTGCTGGACACACTGGAGATGATAGTCATGAACTTCAGCTGTTCTCAGAACAAAACCATCTTCCTGGAAATTGTGTTTAATTTCTGAGTGTGTTGCCATACAGTAACGACAGATTCGTCCAGATTGAAAACACATGCGGAAACCACCAATCATATGAGCTGACAAATTGTCACCTGAAAAAGTGGCTAAAGCAGCATACACTTTGTGCTCTGTTCCACAGACATTTATAATGACGCCTTCAGTCGAAAGCTGTTGTAGGTCCTCTATCATTGGTTTTAATGTCATGTCTATGCCAAATTGTTTCACATGTGAGTAACGAACCAGCAGAGCTAAGTGAATGTGCTTAAGCTGAGATCGATACTTTCCACTCAAATTTCCAACCGTGTAGTAAAATGCACACAACTTATGCTTAGTTCTCTTGGAGCCTAAAGGGTTAACGATTTCAAATTCATCTTCATATAAATGAAATCTTAAAGCTTCTGGATGTTCTCTGAAAAACAAATGTTCCTTAAAATAAAGACCATCTCCATAGTCAGTAAGAAGCTCTTCATCTTTGACCTTGTTGTTTTCAGACAGTATTTGATCCTATACATCTTCATGAGAACAGTATTTCTTCAAAACTTCAGAGATGGGAACGTAGGAATAGGTTCCTTTTTGGTACCCTGAAGAACCCTTAAGTGTGTAGTGTACAGGTTCTGTATAGTCCATCTTGGCCTTGCAGTGCTCTTTAATCATGTGTGGAGAGCGAACCACCTCATAAGAAATCAGACGAGTGCAAAACTTGCTGCAGTTCAGGGCACTTTGAAATGTCAAAACCACTTTTTCCAAGATGATAAAAAATAAACGAATCATAGTTTTCTTTGAAAAAGCAAAAGAGAAATTTGACATCATCAGTAATGTCTTGTTGGACTGACAAATGTAGAAGGTTTTTCTCTCTGCATTTAAGAACAAAGGCAAACAGGTTATCTCTGAAATCCTGTAATAGTTTATCTAAATTTGGATTAACTGTTTGCAGATCAGAAGCACTTCAGTCTCTGAATTTTGCTGATCCGGGTTCATGCTGTGTTGGTGTACTGTGGAGTCTTCACCGGTTCTGTCATTTTTATCGTAAGGCCTAAATACAAAGCATCTGTGCTTCCTATACACATGTTTTCTGAAAGAATGGAATCTAGAAAAAGTTGACTGACAATCACCCACACCACAGGTGATACTGAAATTTGTGCATGAACAGGTCCAACATGCTGGATGAACTTCATCAGAGTACACGTCCTTCGAGTGCACTTTTGGGCCCTGGTACAGTTGAGGCATGATGATCTAGCACAGACGGTTAATCACTCGAAGTACTGTCACTGGCAGGGGCTTGTCTCCCTCTTCCACAATACCAACAACACGCCTCTGGAGGAAGGCGAGTGTGCTTCTCAGGTGTGATGGGTATGCAATGTTGAAAACAAAATGTATACTGAAGGCTGTTATGAAGGCTTCATCAAGGCCTGCACACTGGCACATATCTACTCCATCTACTTTGACCACACTGAGTCCTCTTGCTGTGATTGCCATTTTCCAGTCAGTTGTATGGTTGGATGGAGTGTAGCAGGGTCCCCCTACATAGAAGAAAAACATGTAAGAGAAGCAATTACAAGTTAACTAGTCCTTTTAAAAAAAAAAAATGTATTTATAATAATTTATTTGGTGAGCACATATCCATTCTGTAAAATTAGAAGAAAACCTTTTTGATTTTTACATATGAGAAAAAGTTTCTGGGACAAAAAACAAACTATAGTAAAATAGTGTGTAAAAAGTGAAAGGTGAACAGTTTAATTTACATATTACAAATTCCATAAATTAGTTATTCTTAGAGTTAGCCATATTTTTTTCTGGATAAATCCATCAAATTTACATTGGAAACTCCCTGTAAGCAGGAGGATTTTATGGGTACTGTTACCCTTTATTCTTTCTATCTCACTAATAGGCTTTATGCACAGCTTCACTACTTCCTGAACTTAAGCCAGCTCCTTTATTTCCTGTCTTACATTATTGGACAAACTGATCCAGGTGTGTCTGACCATTGTTGTGACTAGTACTGAGGTCAGACACACCTGGCAATAATTTGTCAATTTGTCCAATAATGTAAGACAGGAAGGAGAGGACAGGAGCTGTGCATAAAGCCTATTTAAAGAGCAAACAAACAAAATACTAATACCAGCTGAAGACATCAAAAAAAAGAAGGAGGAATTTAATTAGGATTAAATCAGGCCCATCAGTTATCAGAAGAGTCAGTTAATTCCTGAACCCAAGATATCTTTAAATACTCATACATGAGGTCAGTATAAGGCGACTTAGATGCCTATCTCTCTCACAGTGATGCAGTGTTCGATCTTTTCTCTGAAGATGGATGGTAAGACGATAAGCCCAGCCCTAAAATCGATTCATGCAATGCAGAAAAACATGCTACTTTCACAATCACCTACAATTTTCACATTCACCTACTTAATAAGGTGACTTTAGCTACCTGGTAGATCTTCAGCTAGGGCATCCTCCCTTGCATCAGTGTACTGTTTTGCAAGGAGAGATTTTCCCTCAGCAAGTTTCAGCATATTTGGCAAAACAGTGGCGAAGCCCTCCCCGAAGCGATGACAGAAGCTATGTGTTGAAGGATGGATTCGGTCAACCTCGTCAAAAACCTGAAGAATACATATATGAAGACATTACTATTAGCATTCTGTATGTCACTCAAGTAAGCTTCAATGCCGTCGCCTTAAACGATATCAACTCATAGAATTTTTTTTTTTGTTTTACTTTTTTCAGTGGTAAAAATTAATAAGCCTTCAATTTCACTTTCAATTTCACTAAATCCAAAATCATTACAGATTGATAATACTCAATAACTCAATGACATTCACTGTATTTAAACAATACTTACCCCGGCAGGTATTCTTTAATATGGGTATTTGTTGAGTACATCCTCCAAGGGCACTCCTTCCATAATTTCACGACGTCTCCATGCGGTCTTTGACAGTCAAGATGTCTGGATGTGTCTTCCGACACTCACTTTGCAACATGTTCACATGGGCCTCAACAGATGTTGAATCCTCCCCAACCCAAAGTTCCTTTGGCACAAGGACAGAGACAGATACATGCTAGAAGTCTGCACACTTGTTCTATGTACTCTGAATACAAATTTCCACTGAACTGTATTAACATTTTAAAACCTAGTGTACACTTATATACTCCGCTCCCATCGTTACACTGAGTATAGTGTTCTGTAGATATTTTATATATAAAAGATTTATGTCTATAATATCTGCATTCAATTGCTTTACAATAACTGAAAAGGTGATGATTAAGTGATTAAAACATAATAGGTTATACACATGGCAATGGACTTACAAATGTTTGATTGGCTGGCTTTCACCCAAACTTGCAGGTACACTGGTGGCTTTGGACTGCTTTGTGTGGCCAAACTTGTCTTTCAGCCTTTTGACCTCGTTGTCACTGACAAGTGGTGCTCGCTCTGCTTTAAATTTTTGCTTTAGAGACGTGTGCCAGGTGTACTGGTAAAAAATAAAAGACCTTTCACTGTTAGGTACCATACCATATGTAAATATACACAAAAAGACTTACACAGCCGTTCCCCGCCACATCTCTCAGGAAAGGGTATTTCACGATCAGCGCTTTGCTGACTTGAACATACTCTGCATTGGTTGGATACCTACAGCAAGAAAGTCAAAATCAGCCTGTAGGCTAGGTTTTGTCTAAAGGTAATTTTCACAATATATGAAGCTGTAGTAATAGCAGCAATACTTACAGGGTGTATTCTGCCATCATTTCATACAGCACTCTGATTATTTTGTTGCGGAGTTTGGGCACAATGTGACATGTTTCTTGGGCATTAAGGGTCATCTGGACATCTTTGGGAAAGGCTGGGATGATGACCACAGCAGGCAGTCTCTTGTGAGTTGGTTCAACAAGATTACATCATTGTTTACAAATTGTGACAAATTATAAACCAAACCAAATTTAAAAAAGATGAAGATAAGTGTTAATTGAAAAAATCCAGCCCCTGAAAACAAATCACTTAGCTGTTATTGTTAGAGAAAAAGAAAAGCTTGGGAATGAGGTATATAAAAACATGGTGACATGTTGGAGATGTACATACCTTGGAGAAGTGAAAGCCTGAGGTTGGAGCTGTGTTGTAGACTCTCATTAACTTCAAGTGGAACTTGTTGTAATGTAATAATGGTCTCACCCTCCTTATATTGCCGTACAAACTGTTGAAACTTGATCTGCTTTTTGAATGATCCGTCAAACAGGTATCCAACCATGCTTTCAGTCAGTCCACAGTCTCTCCATCCACGTCATTTTCTGAGATACAACATAAATACATGCACATGTCACAACACAGTTATGGGTAAATGAATGTCTCTCACACACACACACACACACACACACACACACACACACACACACACACACACACACACACACACACACACACACACACACACACACACACACACACACACACACACACACAGGGTTCCTGTTAGGGATGGAAATTAACTTTGTCCACCTGCCACTGTAGCTGGAAATTCTAAAATCTACCAGCCACTAAACATTTTTACCAGCCACTTTTATATTAAGCGTTGATGTGTACAGTACAATGCCTAGAAACATATTTTTCTTGTACAAGGCATGCAAATATTATTTCCCAGTCAGTACTTACTACCAGAGTTGATTATTCAGTAATTATGTGATACCATAAATAAACAGGAAATTAAGTCTGAATAGACAAAGTGGTTCAAAATGAAGGTTAGATGGTTAGAAATCTATATCGATATGTCCCTGCAACTTACAGGAATTTACAAATTTCAACTTATTTCACATGTTCAACTGCACTGGACCCACACAAAGGAAGTGGAAATTGAAGCATTAGGTGATTAGGAGGTTAGTAATATATAGCAATATCTACTTGCAACTATAGAATTTACTGTACGTAATTATTCCCTATGTTCAACCGTTACGATGTAACGCCACATCTCAATTTACTTCCGTTCTTGTAAACCCGACAAGAGTAGCCAGCTCAGCTGACCGGAGCGCGGAGTAATAATTAGTGGCAGTGAAGAGTTCAAGTGAAGGCTTGCTAGCAGTAGAACGGCCAAGACGGTCATTTTGGCTGTTTTCAAATGTGTGCAAAAACTTTGTCTGTATTTAAATTTAGAATAGTTTTATATAAATTACACAAAAAACAAAGACAATATATGTTTTACCTATTTCGGCCATAAGCGGTCATATTGACCGCACATCACTTCGCGGGGTTTCATTGTTACATTGTTTGTGCTTCTTTGTGAATTTACTTGTGCATTAATTATTATATAGTTGTATTATATGGCCTGGTTAGCACCATGGGCAAACAAAAACGGGAGTTCCCCCTCCATGAAACAGCAAGCGGAGCTGTCGACAGGTGCTGAAGTGATGCGACTCAGACTGTGTTAGTGACTGACTGATTATTGGCCACCGATAGACTTTGGCTCAGCTCACATTTTAGTGAAGTCCCTCCTCCACTCAACACCACGAAACCTCCCGACCACCTGACCAGTCAGCCGATCAACCAGCGGACTTTTCCCCCTTTTCCACAAGCCACGGTAAGTTAGTTCATGAAATAAGTAACTGTAAACATGAAAACATCATAGAACAACAATTATTGGCCACATTTCATTGCCCCTTTCAAAAGTGTGCCCGGCCAAGATCTCCCGTGTAATTAATAACTGCGAGGCACCTTTCCCATATCATTGCAGATGTTCAGTAGTAGCATTAGCCTACATGAGTGACGTTAGCATAATGAAGGGCACAGTACATGTTTGAGCAGCAAAACAGTAAAAACAGCCCAACACATGACATGCCATTGCTGTGTAATTGTGGACTGGATTGTCTTGTGTTCATTTCCCCATGTTTGTGAGACAACACGGAACGCTCCCCACTACACGCTTGCTATAGTAACTTTTGATTGATTGAATATGTTATTAAAAGTTTGCAAAAAAGCATCGAAGGGTACAGTTTGATACAAATACAATGCTAAAAGGATTGAACCAACAAAGCACTAGTCTCCCCGACACGACGCAGGATCACTTTTATTTTATCGTCGTCATTTTGGCTTGGTTTGATTGTGTGTGTCCACAGCTGGGTTGGTTTATGGAGGGGACGAATGAACGACATGTTTTTTGGCATGCATTACTGATAGGGATGCACATGGTTAACCGTTAACCGATAACAGGAACTTTGACCGATTAATACTATCGGTTAAATTTTTTTTTAGCTACTTGTCAATCAAATCATTGGAGCGCGTCGACGCGTGCCAAACGTGCCTTTACGTGCTTTCCGCCACAGCCCACTTCACAGCAAAAATGAAACGAGCAAAAAGGAGTTCTGTGTGGGACAATTTCAACCGAAAAGGAGATGGTTATTTGCAGACTATGCGGTACAGCACTGAAATATTCAAGCAGTACCTAGCGAAGCAAACATCCAGGATCAGATGATGGAGGACCATCACAGCAAACGTTGCCCTCCATGATGGCAGGGAGAAGATGCGACGAGCGGCGGTCTGAGGAGACCACACACGGTACTTTTGAATGGGTCACAGACACTCAATAGAGCATTTAAATCTTATCGGTTAAGTAAGGGGCAATATATAGAACGGCGGTCATTAATCGGGAAAATAAGTCCCGACAGGACGAACCGGTCCGATCGGTCCTGAAGGGACTTATTTTCCCGATAATGACCGCCGTTCTATATATTATCCCGCTTATTACACAGCTACTTGCCAACACGAAAAAAAAAGTCACACAGTATGTCTTTTTACAATTTATTTGTTACCATTCAGGCGTTCAATGTTTTTCAGCAGAGAAATAGTTCGCCAAACCAATGCTGTTTCGCTTCTCCCTCTTCGCTGCTTTCCTCTTCTTCTTTTCTTGACCTGATGACAACTCAGCCTTTTACCAAGACTCGAAATCACCTTAATTACCAAAAATATTAAAGTTAATGTGAAACTCATCCATACTAGTGGCATAGGAGTAGTTTTTTCCCATATGAAGTAGACTACAGATCAGCTGACGTTGCTTAGCAACCGAAGACGCTGCGGTGATAAGTGACCGTGACTACTTGCGGAGCAAAGATTTGAGAGCGCGGAGTGATATGAAATACGCGAATCAGAGGCAAAAAGGCCACTCCATTCAAGTGAATGGAGCTTTCTGCAGCATTAAGAAGAGCCGTGTAATAACGGTTGTTAATTGGTTAATGAGCGTTGGTTATCGGTCATAGAAAAAATTTAAAATGTGCATCCCTAATTGCTGACCTGGGCATTGTTTCTCAATAAATTAGAAAAACCTTTCTTATCATTACCCTTTTCCGTGCATGGTTGAAGGAGATTGCATCCATGCTCGGCTCCCTCCTGCGCCGAAATGTCCCCTTTAGTCACATAAACCAACCCGGTTGTGTGGACACAACCACCGCATCAACTCGCCACCCGCATCTATTTAAACTCAGTCACTTTGCTTTGTTCTTTTGCTCTGATGAAGACCTCCAGGTCGAAACGTTGGCCATGTCTGTTCGATAACACAATAAATTAAGTAACGTCAGGCATATTTAACATCACGCCTACGAGTGTGCCGCATCACATCGCTGGTGTCTCTTATTTGTGGCCGCTGCCAGTGCCACACGGGCTTTGCCTTTCAGCAATCAAGCGCTGTTTTAGTCTTTGTTAAAAACAATAACAGCAGCAGCTGTAGGCAGCTGAGATCGCTGTTCCGTCTGTTTTGCATGCAAATATGAATTAACACAGTAAAATGAATGGTTCTCTATTTACAAATTTAAAAATGCATAGGTTAAATAGTACTACTGTCACTGTGACTGTACTATTGCATAATCATATTGGTGCAAAATCTATGCACAATCCAAGGCCTGTTTTCATTCCAGCTCAAAAACTCACTATATCGGTTGCATATCGGCTATCGGTGATTGTACCCCCTCTAATATCGGCTATTGTTATCGGGCCAAAAAATCCCTATCGGTCGGACACTAAAAAGTAGAGGTGGGTGCAATTCATCGATGTGGCGATGCATCGCGATGCCTCATGTGACAATTTGGCATCGATTAATTAACGTCGATGCTTTGCCGCAAGACCGGAACAAAAACACGTAAACGAAACCTTGGCGCGCGCGCGCCGCCAGGACTATTTAGTGAGTGGGACCACAACAAACGGAGCAGTAACGTTAGTTTCGGTTACTGGTGCGCACCATGGAGCCACGCTACTAACTCCCTCACCGATGAGTGCGAGTGCCACTCTGCTCTACTGTGTTTGTGTTGTATTGTATTATAACATATAGAACAAATGTAAAGCCTCAGAGCTTCTTTGATTACTAACAGTATGTGAACCCATTTGCGACGGGAGGGACGTGGGAGTAAATACCCCCTTTCCGCCGGCAGGGGCGAGTGCACATTTCTCCCTTTGACGCCGGGAGAGACGTAGACGTCACTCTGGTGTTTCCCGGGTTTGGGGCTTTTTTCCGGAAATGTGACCCAATTCCTGCATCGTAATAGACACGTGGGAATGTCGAAATGCATTGTGGGTGTGGTAGTCCGGTGTGCACACACACTTTGAACAACTTTCATGGCAACAGTTCGCAGCGAGAGGAGTGACAACAGAGACGGGATGGGAGACTTCAGTGATGGAAGCGATATTGATGATGCTGATTACAGCTTTGAGGATGAAAACAGTAACGTTATTGACCCGAATTATGAGCCACCAGAGCCACTACTCAAGGCACAGTGGATGTTTTATTTGTTCCAAAATGACGACGATGACGACTTGGCGGAGGGAAATTTCCCTGGATTTCAGGAAATGTGGAAAACCTCGCAGTACCACCGACGCAGAAAAAGAGATTTTACACGCGAGCCAAGACTGAAGATCGACTTGCCCGAGGATGCAACACCGTTGTTTTCAAAACTCTTTACTGAGGAGCTTTTCATGCATCTTGTAACTGAGACAAACAGATATGCACAACAATGCCACGGTGACGAGCCGCATGGGGGTCGGACAAAATCAAACAAATGGACTCCTGTGACACTCACTGAAATGAAAAGATTTATTGGGACGCGCATTGCAATGGGGATCTTGAAGCTGCCGGTGAGAAGGGATTACTGGCGACAGAAGAGATGGCTGTTCCAGACCAGTCTTCCACAAGCAATGTCAAGGGACTGATTTGACATGATTTGTAGGTAACTTATTATTATTACTATCATAGTAATTACAGTTAGTCGTTCTTGTTCTTGCTGTTGCTGTCTTCTTTATACTGTATTGTTAAAATAATGTAATTGCAATGATCATAATAATTGTTGTTGATGATGGTGAAGTGTAAACAGCACAATATAACATACTGTACAGTGCATAATAATTCTGTATGATTATATATACACTACACACACAAACACGAGATACACGCACACACACGAGATACACACACACGAGATACACACGCACACACACGAGATACAAACACAAACACACAAGATAGAGATAGAGATACACACACTAACACACGAGATACACACGCACACGAGATACAAACACAAACACACGGGATAGATACACACACACCAAGATACACACACATACGAGATACACACGAGATACACGCGAGATACACACACACACACACGATAGACACACACACGGATACACACACACACACGAGATAGATACACACACACCAAGATACACACATACGAGATACACACGAGATACACGCGAGATACACACACACACGATAGACACACACACGGATACACACACACACGACATACACACACACACGGATACACACACGATATACAGGCACGAGATACCCACACGATACACACACACAAACACACACGAGATACACACACACAAACACACACGAGATACACACACACGAGATACACACACACGAGATACACACACACGAGATACACACACACACGAGATACACACACACAGGAGATACACAGGCACACACACTAGATACAGACAAAAACACACGAGATAGAGATAGATACAGACACAAACACACGAGATAGAGATAGAGATACACACAAACACACGAGATAGATACACACACACCAAGATACACAGACATACGAGATACACACAAGATACACGCGAGATACACACACACGATACACACACACATAAACACACACGAGATACACACACACAAGCACACACGAGATACACACACATACGCGAGATACACACACACACGAGATACACACACACGCACACGAGATACACAGGCACACACACGAGATACAAACACAAACACACGAGATAGAGATACACACACTAACACACGAGATACACACGCACACGAGATACACACACACACATAGGAGATACACACAAGATTCACACGAGATACACACACACACGAGATACACACACACGAGATACACACACACGAGACAGACAAACACACGAGACACACACACACGAGATACACACACACGAGATACACACGCACACACACGAGATACAAACACAAACACACGAGATACACAAACACACGAGACACACACACACGAGATACACACACACGAGATACACACGCACACACACGAGATACAAACACAAACACACGAGATAGAGATACGCACACTAACAAACAAGATACACACGCACACAAGATACAAACACAAACACACGAGATACACCTACACAAGCAAACACAACACACGATAGACACACACACGGATACACACACACACGACATACATACATACACACACAATACACACACGAGATACACACACGAAATACACACACACGATACACACACACACAAACACACACGAGATACACCTACACAAGCAAACACAAGATACACACACACAAGCACACATGAGATACACACACACAAACACATACGCGATACACACACACAAACACACGAGATACACACACACACACACGAGATACACAAACAGACGAGATACACACACACACGAGATACACACACACGATACACACACACGAGATACACAACCACACACACACACACGAGATACACAACCACACACACACGAGATACACAACCACACACACACACACGAGATACACAACCACACACACACACACACGAGATACACACACACACACACACACGAGATACACAACCACACACACACACGAGATACACACGCACACAAGATACAAACACAAACACACGAGATAGATACACACACACAAAGACACACACATACGAGATACACACGAGATACGCACACGAGACACACACACGGATACACACACACACGACATACACACATACACACACAATACACACACGAGATACACACACACGATACACACACACGAGACACACACGAGACAAACACACAAGATAGAGATAGAGATACACACACTAACACACAAGATACACACGCACACGAGATACAAACACAAACACACGAGATAGATACACACACACCA